>VWPU01018981.1:0-38770 GCA_013398955.1 Callaeas wilsoni
GCCTTCCGCCCTTCCCCGGGGCCACCTTGGAAGCTGGTGCTGGGCCTTCAGCCCGGGAGACGTACGTCTCCTCCAGGGGAGCGGAGCTGCGGCGGGATCAGGGGTGACCCTTCGAGGATGATTTTTTTGCGGAAGTGCTCCCTGTGTTTTGTTGGGGAGCAGGAGGTAATAGGGCCCCTCATGCTGTGGTGTCCCGGCGGCAGCGGGCTCGGGGCAAGGTGACTCCAGCAGCGGGAAGAGAGATAAGTTCGTGGGCCCTAAGTTTTACATTACCGACAGCGAGTTACTGCAGGTTGTCTTTTCGCAGAAGGTATTTCCTATTTTTATTGCGGCTTTTTATTTCTGCTTGGAGCGCTAGGCCATTTTGGTTTTGGGGTTTTTTTTGCAGGATTTTCTGTGGGGGGATATAATTACTTTAGGAAGCAGAAACTGGTGTTAGAATCTTATTTTGGCGATTGTTGCTCTGCTTTTTGCAGTCAGCTGTGATTTCTGGGCACTGTGGGTAAATAAATTTGAGTTAGAGTAATCAGACGACTTCAGAGTCATTACTCTGGAATAATAATCTGGGATAATTAGTCTCGAATAACAGAATCATAGCTCTTATAACTGACTACCGCTATACACGGAAGTTGAAGCTATCCGCATGTTATCTGTGAGAGTATATCAATCAGTCCTCACAAAATAGCCTCTTTAAGAAGCAAAACCAAAGTTAGGTGTAGCCCATTGCCGTTTGGTGGTTACTGCAGAGAGTTGCGGAGTTATAGAAAAGGTATAGTATCCCTGGGGTATTGTGGCTTGGTTTGCGTTCATTTGGATTTCTTTGGAGAATAATGCTTCGTATAAAGCCTCTTGCAGGGTATATGTCCACAAAATGACTTTGTCAGAGTGGTAAAGGTTTGCTGTCTAGCATTTATTGTGAAACTATATGACATGGAAAGTTCCCAGTAGATTTTGTTAGAACTGATAAATAAAATTATTGGTGGTGCTTGATCCTTAATGGTATTATTGTGAGACTGGTAGATTAGGAAGTGATCAGGTCATATTGAAACAGATCTGATCTGCCATTGTGGATGAGCAGTGAATTTGAAATGTTTGCTGTTGCCACCTATAAACTTAGATTCATATAATTATTTATCCCGTTGGGCTTGAATTTTTTTTTTTAGTGTTTGTTAATCACTGCCAATGGTCAAGTTATGTTTTTACTTTAATTTGCTTTTAATTATTTGTCACATGAAAGGGGTTATTTTGACTGAATACCAGGTGTTGATGCACGTTTGTTTGCAGCTGAACTGATTTCTGCTGTAAATACTTCCATTGGAAGAGAAATGCTGTTTTACCACTTTAAAAAAAGCAGAAATAAGACTTGCAGACCTGTTTAGTTTAAAATCACAGGGTCTTATTTCTTTTGTATGCCAAATCAGATTTTTGCTTGGACGTTTCAAATAGGTCTAACGCTCCTGGCCAGCAGAGGAAATGGCCTCCCAGGCTACCTTCCTGCTGTTTTGGGTGAGTTAAATTTGTTCATGGAAGGATCTGACAAAAGACAAGTGGCCGGAGAGCCTTGTTGGGAGTATCTGTCACAGAAAGAACTCATTTGGTCCCTCCTTCTTCAGTGGTCACGAACTATAAAATACCTGTCCTCTGCCACTTTTCTGTTTCTGCTTTTGTGTTTTTCCTGATACCTCTCTGAGATAATTTAGCTCTTCAGGCTGAGCAGTGGCAGTTCAGTGAGAGGAATCATCTTGTGCAAGTCAGTCAAGCAGCGTATCCGATGCAAGTGAGAGACAGGAAGCAGGCTGCTAAATAAATCTGGAAATGTGCTTCTAAAATCAGGTCGATGTGCCTATAGAAGGGGATGGGGAAACTCATCCTGCTCCTGTCTCTTGCACCCTTGTTTGAAGTTCCAGCTGCAAATGAGGCCCATCTAACCTGGAAGGGATTTAGGAGAGAGTATGTATCAGACTTGTGTTTTCTGTTGAATTTTCCTTCTCATTTGTTTCCAAATGAGCTGATACAAGAGTCTTTTAGCACCTTTGAATGGTACTGCAGCAGGTAGGTTAAATGTAGTTTATTCAAGTATGCTCTTCTCTCACCAAGAGGGAAACAAATCTAAGATTCCATATGTGTGATTTGAGATGTATGATATGCTTAATTTTCTAATCCTGGTGCACCTCTTTTTCATTAGTGTCCAGTAAAAAAATCTTGTGCTCTGGACTTGCCAAGCTTCCTGTGGGCAAGCAGAATGCAAGCCAGGAAATTGCATCTCATGTTTGGCAGTTGCACAGCCATGAATCTGACTCTCATATATTTATCAGTCACAGCAAGAAAATTTGCTGCAGATGTATAGGTGTCTACAAACACAAAAGTCTGTTCCCAAGAGAATTATGATGCAAGTTTGTGTTGCATTTGAATGCCTGCTAACTGTAAACTGACAGGGAAAGGTTTGATCTTCCTCTCTCTGCACCATTTCCTTTGCATTAGAGACACCGACTGAGCAGTCCAGGGATCACTTCTGCATTCCCCTACTACCAAAAATGTGGAGCAGTGCCAGCAGGAAAGTTAGTGCACATGCTGACTTCAGATTTGGTAGTATACAGTAGAAAGAAAATTATAATACCCCTTTTTTTTTTTTTTTTTTTTTTTTTTGTAATAATGTGGATTATATTTGGGGTTTTTTAATATCAAGCTGTAAAATTTCTTTTGTGGCTCAGCACAAGATTTTGAGATAGACAAGCTGCCAAACGCTGGAAGACTTAATTTGCTGCATTACCCCAGTTTTAGGCAGTACAGGAGTCCTTACCTGCGTCTGCTACGGATATTGTCAACCAGCTGAATCCTTGGAGTTTGCTCTGGTTTCTTTTTCCTGAGTGCAGAAAATGCAATCAATCGCAAAGTGGAGAGAACTAAGAATTTTGGAGAGATTGCAAAATTAATACCTTTTTTATTTTTCCCTTTGCATGCTTAGGCTTAGTTCACTCTTACTTTTTAAAGTGCTTGGAATATAGGTATGCTACCCTAAAGCTTGTGACTCCTGCTTCTACTAGAGTCATCATATATCCTCTTTGATTTCGGGCAAAGTGAAACAGACAGAAATGGTGACAGATATTAAACGTTTTGTGAGCAAGTGTGGTCATTTGCTGCTTCTGGCATGAATTTTCTTTAACACTTGCCCTTTTGATCAAGTTGTGGGGGTTTTTTTTCAGAGCAGCTCAGAGTTAATGATGCAGCAAATAAATACTGCTTTCCCCATTGTGTATTTCCTATTTGTAAGTGAACCACAAAACCCACCCTTCTAACAGAGCAATGACAACAAAAATAGTGGAGGAGAGAAAATTCAACATGCAAGTTTCAGAATTTTGCAGAGATAAGGGTCTTTCCTTTTTGTTAATGGCACTCAGACTATCTCCTGGTCTCCCTTTTTCTAAAATTTTATACAGGCTTTTATGTTCAGTTTTCATTTGTGGGTCAGCTTTCCTGCAAAGCTTGTGTGACATGAGGAGCCAACGTGGACCTTGTTTAGAGGTCTAAATGCTTCTTGTGACATATTTTAATTCTTTTATTTGCTCTGCTTAATCCTTCCAACTGAAAGTGTGGAAATAAATCAAGAAGATGTCAATTTTTGCTTTGTTGCAGATATATAGCCCTAATGGAAATGTTTGGGTTTGTAAAAACTAGTTCTGTAGTTTACATATCCAGACTTTTTATGGTTGGTTTTGACTTTTTTTGTGTATTTTCAGATGGTGAATTGAATGTTCTGGATGACATTTTGACTGATGCTCCTGACCAGGATGATGAGTTGTATAACCCTGACAGTGAGCAAGACAAAAGTGAGAAAAAGGGTATGTGGCTTTGGTAATGGATGTCCCGCAGGAACATAAATGGTAAAAAATGTCTGTCTTATTACAGTTAAAGTCTTTGAAGTAGTGGATTTTATAACTTGATTCAAAGAGTGAATGAGTTCCAAAAGTCTTTATTTCATGGATGTGCTTTTTCACCTGACCTTCCAAGCCAACAGTCAAATCCATTTCCTTTTGTCTCGAGAGCAGTTGCTGAGTCTGGCTTGTTCTGAATTCATTTGCTGTTAGAAAATGACTGTCCTTTTTGGCTCAATGAAGTGAGATGGAAGTGAAGCAAAGGGGTTGGAAAGTCTGATTCCAGCTCAGTTCTTGGTTTGGCTTTAGGCCAATCCCATAAGCATTTAATTTAGGATTTCCATGTATAAGGTCTAAGAAACACGTACTTTTGAAGTAAACTACTCTTTTGAAGTAAAGTAGATGTTTTTAGGACATGAGCTGTTCCTAAGAAGCAGTTTTGAGTGTTGCTGCAAAACCTACAACTGGAAGATGCTCCCTATGACTGCAACAGGGTAATTACCTAAAATAGAGAAAGTTGGAGCCTCTGTACAGTTTTTGTTTTGGTGCCGGAAATAACACTGAACTTGATATTTCTTTCTATTTAAGGATCAAAAAGAAAAACTGACAGGATGGAAAACGCTGAAAGCAAGAGGCAAAAACCTTCTGTGCATTCCTCGAGGCAGATGATGCCAAAACCTCCCAGTTCATCAGTTAGCAATAACAAGAGAATAGTGAGTACGAAAGGAAGGGCAATGTCAGAATACAAGACGGAGGAGTATCAGAGATCTGACAGAAACAAGCGCCCAGATGGCGATCGAAAGATGCGAATGTCAAGCAGTTCCAGGGAACCTTATAAAGGACAACCAGAAAAATCTTGCATGAGGAAGAGGGATATTGACAGAAGGGCAAAGTCTTCTACACCGGACGGTTCAGAGGTATTAAGTATTCTTGCTGCCTTATAAATAAAGCAATTTTATGAGACTTTTGTAAGGCACGTTCTCTTAGGACTGTGTGTGCATCCTGACAATGTTATATGACTGCTGATTCACTTTTTCTTTAAACATCAGAGACTCAGGCATGATGTGGATAGAAGACCAAGCAGATCTAGCCATTCTTCTAAAGAAGAGGTGAACTCTGAGGAATATTGTTCAGATCACGAGACTGGCAGTAGTGGTTCCTCTGAACAAGGCAACACAGAAAATGAGGAGGAAGGAATGGAAGAAGAGGAAGATGATGAAGGGGAGGAGGATGAAGAGGTGGAAGAAGATGGAGAGGAAGATGAAGAAGAGTATGAACAGGATGAGAGGGATCAGAAGGAAGGAAATGACTATGACACACGGAGTGAAGCCAGCGATTCTGATTCTGAATCTGCCTCTTTCACAGATGGGTCAGTCAGATCTGGGTCAGGTTCAGATGCATCAGGTAGGCAGCATCTTGCATGCTAATGTGAAATACCTTGGTACTGAAAGTTTGGCTACTTTTAAAAATAACCGCTTCCTGACCACGTCAAAAGTAAGCTGTGGTAGCACAAGTCAGGAAGATGTTACTTATGAAATACCATAGGCAAGGAAAAAATGTACTGGAAAGTGGTAAAACTAAACTGTGAATGTCCAGTTTACTGTGTTAAGGATTCATAGTGTTCTTGACTGCTTTGGCTTTGTTGTTCAATGCTTTGAAACAATAAAATTAATATTTTCTTGGGTATCTAATGGCTTAGTTTTCCACATGGTTCATTTTAATTCAGTGTTGAGCTGTTTGGTGTCCATCTAGATGAGCGACCAGGTAGACTGGTGTAGGAAAAGCACCATCTCCCCGGGGAAGGATAGTTGAATCTTAAATAGTGGCTGTGTTCAGCATAGGAATTCTAAACCTGAGTTGAAATTATTAGCTATTAGAGCAAGATTAGAATGAAATAAATGTTTTAAGCAGAAACTAGAAACGATTGCTTTGTGTTTGTATATTATAACTGGTCCTAACTTACAGATGTGAAGTGCTAATGACGTAAATACTTTTGGGTTTGGCTGTTCGTTGTTTGTTTTTTCTAGGAAAGCAGCTTGCAATCCTGTTAAGATTCCTATTGTGTATCTTCCTTGTCTGAAGTCTCCATAGGTGGTCATCCTGCTTAATATGCTGCCTTTTTTAGCTCAGCTCTGCTGTTTGGAATTAGAGACAGCAAGGTGTAACCTAAAGACAAGTGAAGCTGTAATAACTGTTCTAAAAAGCTCTGTGGTATAACGAAACACTTTCTTAAGAGTGGAAATAATTGCCTGTGTGCCACAGTGTTTTGTTTTCCTGTCTCTTACAATTTTTTTGAGCTCTGAGCAAATGAGCTCATATCACTATTGCAACACAGTTTGTGCTCGATGTTGCACATTTGGGTGAAGGCTGGAAAGAAGCACTAACCCACCCTTACTAAAAATATAATAATAATAAATTGTCTCTGAACGTTGCACAGATTTACTAGATTTGTGCCATCCATCTTCGTTTTGTGAATGGAAGCTTGAGTAACTAGCATTTGCTTCTTTGGTGCATGATAGTTTTGTGGCAGCAACCACAATTTTAATGTGCAAGCCAAACGGTAACTTCACTTTTACTGATACTATTTTCCTGTCTCATTGCTTTTTAATCTCAACTTTGCCTGTGTTAAAAATACGGCTTTTACTTTTTATTGTTTCTTTTAGATGAGAAAAAGAAGGAGAGGAAGAGAGCTAGAGGTATCTCTCCAATTGTTTTTGACAGAAGTGGAAGTTCTGCATCAGAATCATATGCAGGTATTCTTCTCTTTCATTGCTTGTCATTGTGACTTGCATCAAATCTTAATGTGTAATCTAAAATAAATGTAACTGGCTGTAGAGATTTATGGGGTATGTAGCTTTGTATAATTTGGTATTGACTTCTGGCATGTTGTGTGTGGATACCTTTGGGGGGGAAGTAGGCTTTCTTGTTACTTTAATGCTATTCTGTTGCTTAAGTGGAATTTTCTCTTTTTTTTTTTTAAACTTGGAAGATGATGATTCAGTGACTAGTTTTCTGAGTAGGAAATTGTTCAAATACAATTTTAAAAAAACAAACTCAAATCAAACAACCCAAAACCAAAACCAAAAAAAACCAAAACAAAACACTCGTGCACATTGAATAGTATTTTTTGTGTGTGTGGGTGCGCGCCAGAAAGCATAATTTGTCATGAATGAAAATTGTATGTGACAAGGCTGTAGAAATTGTATATTATCTCTATTAAGGCTCAATCTGAACAAATGTACTTTGGCTAAACACAGGTTCAGAAAAGAAGCATGAGAAATTATCATCTTCCGTTCGTGCTGTCCAAAAAGGTATCATTTAAATTTGAATTTTTAATGCATGCCCCATAGCAAGCCATTGTCTCTGTTGATTAAATTACCTGTAAGTAGTGATGTTCTGATATAAATCAATTTGAGCACATCATTGTTCTGAGCATGATAATTGAATCTTGAGCTACTTTTGCATGTTTTGAGAGTGATATGCAAAAAGTTCAGTCACTTTGCTCTTTGCAGAGGCAGCAAATTTAAAAAGGAAGTGCTTAAAACTGCAAAGAGGAGCAGCATTCACCATTCTCTATTGAACAGTTTGTGCTTGTTACGAGTGTTACCATCATTTATGCGAATATTCTTAAGCAAGGAAATAAGTCCTACATATCGGAACATCACTGAATCATGCTGATTTTATTTCACTTTTTTCTTTACCTGGATATCTAAGTTTGGTTTGGTTTCCCCTGGCGTTTTGTGCTCTGCAGCTTTGACTTCAAGTTGGGTGGTTGACTGTGATAATACATAGATAGGAATTGGGTGGGATACTGAGTATTTTGAAGGAAGCAAATAACTATCTGTACTCAAAGCAACATGTTTGGTAAGTATTTACAGTTCAGCTTATTTGATACTTTGTTTTCTTTTCAGACCAAACAAGTAAACTTAAATACATTCTCCAAGATGCAAGATTCTTTCTCATCAAGAGTAATAACCATGAAAATGTATCACTTGCTAAGGCAAAGGTATGTTGAATTTTCTTCCAACTGATCTTTGTCTGTTTTCAAACACACCCGTCTTAGTTTCTAAAAGTACTTAGTTGGATGCATTCTTTTCTTTATCGCTGGGATCTCGGTAGATGCAGCAACAAAAGATACTGTGCCTTGGTTCTTCTGCTTCCACTGTAACCTAGAAAAGGTCCTAGACCCTCGGCCATTTATCTTGGCAAGAATAGGATTAAAAGGGGCATTAGGGTCTGTTTGATAACATCCTCGGGCAACCTCCATCGTGAATGCTGGGGTGGCATTTTCTCCCCTCCATCAGCACCTCTGTTCATAATGCTGTACTCTGAGAAGGTTCAGAAGGTTTTTTGGCTTTCTTCTAATGCCATACAAGTAATTTTTGTCAGGTGATTCAGGATCTGAAGCCTTTCTGTGGGAATGTATGCCTGACAGTGCTGGTGTGAGCAAGTTCTTTGGGAGGGATTCCAGAGCACTGGATTTCAGCTGTTGAGGAATTGCACTAGGTGTCCATTGCACCATTCTGGGAGTTTTGTATTGGCATGTGTTCTTTGGAACAGGTTATAGAGAAAACATTTGATTTGCTGTTGCACAATATACACAGAGTAGGTGATTCTATTAATGAAGATTTTCTAAATTAGGATGAAAATAGCATTAAAATGATTAAACAAATCTCAGAGTCCTGGGTATGTTTGATTCGCACCCCTCCTTCCAGCTTTGGGTCTGATCTGTGCAGTGAACACCATTCTGACTGGTGTTTGCTTTAGCTCTGTGAAGGAGTATATCCTTTTCTGTGCCTCATCCATGTATGGAGCTGCAGTAGCATCCTTGTTCCTGAAGTTTTTGGAGTGGCTGCTTTGTCTCTGTGTAGAGGAATCAGTGCTTAACTGCTGGACTTTCATGAAACTCACTTTTGTGGTGCCAGTGTAATAGATTGTTCCAGTTCACAGCAGGGCTTTACAAGCAGCCAAAAGCCATATAATCTGACTGAAAGCTAGCAAAACCCCCAAATAGTTCTCTGGTGACTATAATGAATTACCAGAATCAGACAAACACTGATTTGAGTTCAGAGCAGGGCGTGAATACCTACCTTCATAAAAAAACACAAAGGAAGGGACGTTGACTTTGGCAGACTGTACATCCTGTTTTGAGGCTGAAGCTTGTTTGCCCAGAAAATGGACAGAGGAGTAATTCAATAAACTGTTATTCTGTAGCTGAGCTCAGTTGGTACCTTAAAACAGGTTGGGTTTTATTGTATGTGGCTGCATAGTGGCTGGTGAAAGGGAAAAGGTACTAATTCAACTGATGATGTGAAAGGCTGAACAAAGTGGTTTGAGTTGTCCTGCCAATCAATTTAAAGTATTAGTCTGGTGTCATTCATGTTGCTGGCATTTCACTGAAAGAGTTTTAAAGTCTGCAAACTGTCCTCAACAAATCTGCAATACTCTACTGAAGTTTACCTGCCCACCTTTCAGTATATATTCTGTTGTTTTTTCATAATGTCTGTGTTATATAATACTTAAATTTCCTAAGTCACTTGAAACATACATAAAGACTTTCACCCTTACTATTTTTAAGTTATCTGTCCATCATTATAATTACAATGGAAGTCTTATAGAGAGTCTAAATGCATCTTCAATGTTCAAAAGAAGATTAAAAAGCCAGCATTTTAAAAGTTACAGCACAAGGCACGCTAAAATATTTCTTGAAGGAAATTAATTTAGCAGTACTTTTTTCTGTTATCTTCTATTCTAGACTAAAATAGTGCAGTATTTTGTTCTTGTTTTCCTCATCTACATTATTTATGTTAGCTAAATCATTTGAGATGAACTCTTATGTTTTGGTGATGGGGTGGGTGCTTTTCTGTTTCAGGGAGTATGGTCAACACTTCCAGTGAATGAAAAGAAGCTCAATGCTGCATTTAGATCAGCAAGGAGTGTTATTTTGATATTTTCTGTAAGAGAGAGTGGCAAATTCCAAGGTAAGGGAAAGTGAGCTATTACCAAGGTGAGTGAAAGTGAGTTTTATGTGCAATAGCTTTTCTGTTGTATCTTTGTTACAATTCATACAAAATCCTTTAGGGTTTGCAAGATTATCTTCAGAGTCTCATCATGGAGGATCACCTATACACTGGGTGCTGCCTGCAGGAATGAGTGCAAAAATGTTGGGAGGTGTCTTTAAAATTGACTGGATTTGCAGGTAAATAATTGTGCATTCATGTTGCTGTTAGTAACAAGGCATTATAATATCATTTCTGCGTGTAACTCAAGTGCCAACAGCATCCTTTATTCAACTAGAGATCTATCCTCATTGCTCACTTGAATAGACAGCTGTGGATGAAAAAGAAAAAAAATCATGTAAGGACAAATCTGTCTTGATCTGACTGAATAAAGAAAATACTACTGTTCTAAAACAACATGAAATAGTGCAAGTATTGCACAACATACAGGTTGTGAGCAGTATGTATGTTCATTGATTTAGCTGAGTATGTTCTTACAGGAAAGATTTTAAATCTCTATTAAGGAAAAAGTTACAGCAGTCCTATGAAAGACGTTGCATGGTTGTACAAGTACTTTGGACTGCCAGAAAGACTAAATACAGGAAAAGTGAGACTTTGAATTAGAGAAAAATCTGTATTGGAAAGGTCCTCTTGAAGCTACTGACTCCTACCTCCAGCTCAAAGCACTTCTAGCTTCATAGTTAGGTCAGTGCTCAGGGATTTATTTCAGTAGGTGCCAAGAGCTACCACATCTTGCAGAGACTGCCCAGTGTATTCAGATGGTGAGATAATAAACAAGCACAATCTCAATATTGCACAAAGACCAAAATATTTTCTTTAAAAGGAGAGCCTGTCATAGTATGGACTATATTAGTTAATAATGGAATAAGTCTAAGTGAAATCTTCAGTTACCAATCTGTAGAACATAAGAGTATGTTCAGAGACTTGACAGTACAAAGAATAACAGGATTATTTTACATGTATCTCCTGCTGTATACATTTTTAATTCTTTTCTTAACTAAAAATAACGGAGGCAAAACTATAAATGGTACCACTTGCATATTTAGGCGGGAATTGCCGTTCACTAAGTCTGCTCACCTGACCAATCCTTGGAATGAACATAAGCCAGTAAAGATTGGACGCGATGGACAGGTTTGTTAATTCTTGCTTTTTTTCTATAACTGACATCCTCTAGTGCTTGCTTCCAGCATTGAATGTGCAGGAGATTAGGAATGTTTTTAGATCGGTTACTTGCAGTAGAATGCTGTGGCAAAGGCACTCTGCTTCTTTCTAATGCTGTTGTGGAAGAAAAGGAAAAAATACAGTGCCAATTCTGTTGTCATCTTCGTGATAAACCGTGTTCGCTTCAAAACTGTGATATTTTGAATTTGAAATGTAATGTGCCTTGCATTGTATGGTGTGCAAACCATATAGCATCAGGTTTTAAGAAAAAGTTCTGATGTTTCCAGTTGTGCTCTGCATTGCAATTTTTAAATATATTGTATTGCTTAAAGGGTAGGCTCCCATTATAAAATATATGCTAAGCAAATTTTAAGTGGGGTTTGCTCTTTGTCTTGTCAGACATACCAGAGTGCAGGTATGTTGCTGCTGTCATCAAGTACCCAAGCTGTGGGTAAAATAACAGGTTCTGCTTTCTTAAGACAAGGTGGGAGTTGTATAATCTCCTTACTGTATGGAAGATGTCAACTCTGTGCTGCATTGTTTTGCCCGTAGATATGTTTGCTTTGTTGTGTAGCAGGAGAAAAACAATAGTTTTGGTCTTGTTTTTAGTTTAGTGTGAACTTTAAAAGAAAAAAAAAAGGATTTCAGTTAACTTAGCTTCTGTTAAATGGTCAAGGAAATTTTTTTTTTAAAATGTTTTGTCCTCAGTTGACTTGCAATCTGGATGTGGGTTTCAGGTTTTTTCATCAAATTACTGTACTGTTACGTTCTGGACAAGCATTGTCTGATGCTTGTTTTCCCTGCTTTTCAATTCTGGTTATTTCCTGAAGTGATTGTCGTTTATTCATTTATATTTGCACAACTCTGAATGGATCTCTCTTCTGCGGATGCATACACTGAAATTCTGCCTTTACGACATCATTTGGGAAGGTGTGCTGCAGGCCTGCAGTCACCAGTTTGAAGAAGCACTTTTTGGAATTGTTTTGCATCTGACTCCTGCTAGATTTATTTGATGGCCCAAGTTCTTGTGCTGGAAGAGAGAGTCAGCAAGTTGACGTCTGTCTCTTTCTCCTCCAGACAACTTGTGGTGTCCGATGCTCCCATTATCTCCATCTTGTTCCCCCTATCCCACATATTTCTATTTTGATCTAGGCTGGAGAGACCCGACCTGCTCAGTCATTGCATGTAGGAATTGTTGCAGTCATTTAGTTATTCTTGGTGCCCTGTTTTGAAGCTTTTTCATTTCTATTGTCTCCCTAGTTTTTGAGATGCAGGAGCACAACTGCACCCAGTATTTAAGGTGTGGGTGGAACATGAACTTTGTATGGTACAGTGACTTTCTTATTCCGTGTTCCTTTCTTAATAACCCTGAACACACAAACTGCTTGTTTTGACTGCTGTCAGACATTGAGTTGGTATTTTCATGGACTTGTCTACCATACAATGAAGAACTCATACTCAGTGGTAGTAGTCAACTTCATCAGGCCCTGGCTTTATATGTGAAGCTGGGATGGATTTTTTTTTTCCCCCTACGTGTGTCACTTTTCTTTCTGTAATAGGTGATCATTTTCTTTGTGATGAAAAACAGTCCTCTGATTTTATAGCAAAACAGTGATGTGGCCTGTATGTCTCATGGGAAGATATGGTTACCCAAAGTGTTGGACTATTTTATGAAAATTCTAAGTAGTGCCTAAAGAGTGAAAGGTAATGTAAGTGAATTTTGCTGTCCCTAGTGATACTGAAATCTCTTCAAAGTGTCCTTTTTTTTTTTTTCCTTAAATGTATGTTGTCAGTGTATTTGGGGAGAGTTTCATTTCTTCAGTTTATAAACCACTACTGAACTTCTAACTAATTCTAGGAAATTGAGCCGGAATGTGGAACCCAACTTTGTCTTCTCTTCCCTCCTGATGAAAGTATTGACTTGTATCAAGTCATTCATAAAATGAGGCACAAGAGAAGAATGCACTCACAACCCCGATCAAGAGGACGCCCATCCCGTCGAGACCCCGTTCGGGACGTGGGAAGGTTAGAAACGTTCTTTGGACTGATAATAGGCACATGTGTCAGAATAACGTGATGGAGGAATGTCATTCGTCAAAGCTTTCCCTGCGATAAAGAAGAGAGAAAATCCTCAAATCAAGCTGCATGGACAAGTTTGTGGCTTCATTGAGGATTTCACATGGTTCCCCGGTCTGTCATTTTTCAAGAGGAAAATGGGGATCTTTGCTTTTGCAGAAAAAAGCTCTTAAAGTTCTGTCTCTAGTTTACACTAGATCATTTATTGAGCTAATGCAACGTGTAATGCTAGCTGTAGGTAAGCTTGGCTTGATTATGAGCAGGCTAGATGGAGAGGAGGAAATATTTATATGCCAAAAATGTGTTAATATCTTGTAAAAGCCTTTTCTTTCAGGTGTGTCTCTGGATAAGCCTTATCAAATATGGGACTTTTATAAGGATCACTTAGAATTTTGCAGAAGATGCCGCCTCATTTTGAGGATAAAATATTTAAGTTATTTTGATATTCAAGAGGAGCATTATTGGGACTGTTTCAAATTGTGTCACCGTGATGTGTTAACCCCATTGCCAAATATTCTCTAACATGTAACCACTGAATTCACACATCTTGCTGAGCTTCTGAAAACAGTAGGTTCTTTCCAAAAGGGATCAAGTGGCCCTTGGAGACCCGGCAACAAACCAAAAAGAATGGCTGTTGCTGTGTCTGTATATACAACCTTTCCAGATGCTGGCAGTACCTGTGGACTTAAAGTATTTTTAGAGGATCGACATGGTTATTGATCACTGCTATATGAACTTAACATCATTTTCCAGAAAAAAGGGGGTGTAACTTGTTACAGATTTGGAGAAGTCTTTGCAAAGAACTGATATTAGCCCTTCTGCCAAACACCTTTCCCCGTGGTAGCCACTTTGCATACAGACTGATGTATGGTTTGGGCTGAAACCTTTGGTTAAGTTTCCTTTTTGTGGAAACGTCCTGTGGTAGGTACAGAGCCCCAACAAGAGTCCCCATTTCCTTGATCTTAAAAAAAAAAAAGGACACTGTAACGAGTAGGTAGGAGGAAACCTGGCAGCGCCCCCCTATTTTTGGCTTTAAAGGACTGAACACCAAGATGGCTTTTGAAGTTAAGCTAAGAGGTTTCCAGTGCAATAAAGTATATACAAGTGAAGGTTTTGCAATGGACTGCAAACTATACATATAACACCACCACACCTTCTCAAGCCTGCCAGGGCCTCCATTTATGTATGTGGCTTACAGCTTAAAGTCAGTAGTTGGACTACTATATGAACTGTTTCTATCATATTTTATACCGGTCGTAAATGCACTCTCAAAACTACAAGAAAGCGGTATGTTTATTCTTTACACCAGCTTTTATTTTCTTTGATCTGAATTTGCTGTAGATGCAACTGCTTTGGTTTTTGGGCTTTTTGCTCATACTAAACAATCTGCTTCCGTTTTAAAAAGCTTAGTAACTGGGTTATGGTGGGCTTTAAAGACTGAAGTTGGGGAAGGGGGGAGAGGTCACTATTTATAAAACTAAAAGCTGTATCAGCTTGTTACTCAGCCAGCAAGTTGCACAGTAATTAAGCAATTTAAGAAAGTGTTAATGTCTTGTCATAAGGAATTACACTGTTGGGGAGGGGGAGGGGGACGGGAAGGGAAGGTTTTGTAGCTGCTTTGTGTGTAGAAACACTGTTACATTAGCACTGGAGTCTCCCAGTAATGTTTATGTACCTTTGAGCAAAATAAGCAGCCAGTTGTCAGCTCTTTATTAAGCATAACAGCAACTGGAATGTAACTTTATAAGGAAGAGCAGAGTTCTTAACATCTCTTCTGTCAAAGATCTGTTTTTATAGAAAAGAGCCCTAATTATTTTAATTATTAGGAAGCTTGAGCATTATTGTAAAATGCACCAATGCATTGCTGGTAAATTCCTTAGAACAGAAATTAATAGAAATAATATCATTGTCTTACCCAATTTGGAAAGTCACAGTTAAAGTTGCAATTTCACAAAGCATGCAGAGTTTTATTTATAAATGTTATGGAAGTAGATCTTCTATAGAATTCTTTACCCCAAAGCTATTGAATACAGTAGTGTTCATACCCTCTGACTGCAATGTTCTGTGAAATTTTTTGTTGTCCCATAGGTTGTTTCAAAATGTGATGTGGAAAGTGTAATATTAATGCCTAACTTTGAGTTTGGTTTAGACAAATTTGTTACCTTTTGTTCAGTATGAAGGAACAGTTGGATAGAGTTCCTTCCTTAACTACCAAAATTCCTGTAGACAGAAAGTAACAGTAGAGTGTATGTAATTGAGCTATTTCTGATTCTTTCAGTTCAGATTTAAAGCTGTAGAATATTTTGAAGCAAATAGAGTTGAGATTGATTACATTGATATTCTGGGCAGCTCAGACGATTCCTGTGAGGTATTCTGCTGTGACGAATGCTCCAAGCAACCTTGTTTAATCTTTGATATCTAATTTGTGTAGGCGTCGACCAGAAGATTATGATATTCATAACAGCAGAAAGAAACCAAGGATTGACTATCCCCCTGAGTTTCACCAAAGACCAGGTTAATATCTTACTATGAAGATTTGTGTGCACCGATTCACAAGTGTTTTCTCTTTTAGCATATCCTCATTGACTCAAAAGTGAAATATTGATATAACTGGGATACAAAAATGTGATTTGTTCCAACTGTTGCCTGCTGCTTTAACCCACCTCTCACAGAAGTCAGTGACGCTGTTTCACTGGTTTGAGAGAGAGCTGAGTTAATTTAGGCTGAGCCCTTTCTAAAAGCCTTGAATTGTGTACATTGTTGTGAATGATCCTCCCAAGTGTTATGTTAATGTGGGCACAAGAATAGATCCGACCTACTTGTCAAGATGCTAATCATCAAATGAAAATGTTTAAGAAAATTCCACCTGGGAAAGTCAGCTGAGACTGCCTGACTAGCAGCCTTTGTGTGGAGATGATGGTAGACATTCAGTTATGTTTTCAGAGAGAATTTTTTTTACAAGCCTGACACGAGTTAGGGAGGGAGATGTTGCACTACATTTTACAAGAGGATGTAGTGATGAGTTTGAGACGGGAAATTTGTCCTTCTCCAGGAAGAAATGTTCGCAGTGGTAATGCAGCAACAGCACTGGTCGTAGTGCAGCTATTTTTTTTCTCTTCAGAAAGCAGCTATTAAGAAATAGGCAGTTTTAGTCTACCAAATTGTGCTTCACACCTTTTAGAAAAGCACATTCTGCTGTTTCAGTGGTAGATTTCTAAATCTGTTCAGAACATGCCTTTATCTGTCCAGCTTGTCTGCAAAGCCTGCGCTCTTTCATGCAAAAGGTGGTGTTGCTGCTCTCCACCTTTCTAAGACCATTGTTTAAAAAACAGAACAATTTTTTTTTAAAAAGATAATGAAGCTCAGAAGCATTATTTTATTTTAGCTCAAGCATACCTGGTGTTTTGCACCATTTTATTGAGCTCTTTAAAGTTTCCTTCTTGGAATTTACTGAAGCTATAAGAATTCTTTGCCCAGTGGGGCTTTTCAAGATATTTTTTAGTTTGTTGTTAATTTCCTGTGTAGTATTGTATCCAAAACATGTTACAAAATCAGCTTTAAGAGTTGCCCAGACAAACGCATTCTACTGAATACACAGTTAGGAAGTAGTAACAGCTACATGCTAACTGCCTAGCGACAGTACTCTTCAAATTCATGTGCATTCCGAATTCATTTGACTAAATTTCAGGTCTTTATTTGCACAGTTTCCCTCTTGCATATTTGTTGGCACTGTGTGCAAGTTCTTATGAGTTTATCAATGTCACTTTTTTGTTACTACATTATACTACTTGTCTGCATTGTCTATTAGAAGCTGTAAGTTTTCAAGAGTTATTTTAAAAGTGAGGGTAATGGCAAGTAGACGTGATTTTGTAGCTGACACAAAATGAAGGGACACTTTCTAATGAATATAATTTTTAAGATTGTTAACTTGAGATGGTAAATTGAATTAATACTGCTTGATGTTCGAACAGGGTATATAAAGGATCCCAGATACCCCGAAGTAGACAGGTAAGGTGTGTTCATGTTATTCATTTTATGCCCTGGTAACTTGTCTGCATGGATAAGTTGGATTTAGTTCTACAAATTTTTATTCCCAACAGACGATTTTCAGGAGTTCGACGAGATGTATTTTTAAATGGGGTAAGTTTATGCATGCACATTTTTGGGGAACTTTTATATTCAGCTTTCTGCACTTCCAAAGAACACTCAACACAAATTTTAATCTTACTGTCTTTCATTTTAGTCCTACAATGATTACGTGAGGGAATTCCACAACATGGGACCACCACCACCATGGCAAGGAATGGTTTGTGTCTTGTTGAATTTGATTTTTCTCCTTAGAATACAGCTTCCTTTTTGTTTTCCTCTAAAGGAGCCTGGCATATTCAGTGTGCACTCAACTCTTCGCTTTTCCTAAAATGTATGTTTGCTGTAACAGTGTAAAAATTTTAGGGGAAAGATTTTGGTAGCAAGTATTTTGAAATTTACTCTCAACAGTAGTCTGGCATTCTTAGTAAGCTCTGAGGAAGTAGCAGAACCCTCCTTTAGCCTAGACAGGAGGGTGTGATCACATTCTGTATTTTTCTAAATGTTCATAGTAATTGGCTCTCAAACAGCAAATGCATCAAACAGATGGACTTGTTGAAGAGGCTCATGGAATGGGCTGCCGGGCTCTAGCATTGTGCAGTGGCTTGCTTTTGGCTGTGGCAATGAAGCATGCAGGAAATTAGCAAAATGTGCTGCACAACCTTAAGTGTCTTCCTGTATTACAGCCTCCTCTGAAATGCGCTTTTTTCTCCCAGTCAGATAAGCAGATACATGAGTGTACATATCTACAGCTATGAGGATAGTTCACTTATACGAGTTGTGGTTTTGCCTTCATGGCAGGAGAAGTAGTCATAGGGAGGTTATTTTGGTTATATTTAGTAAGTCTGGCCTGATTTTACATAACTGTAATGAGTCCTTTGGCTCTTGTTTGTACTTGCAATGAGCAAAAAGCAGTGCCAGATGTAGAGATGCTGCTATAGCCTCTCATTTTTTTCAGCTGAAACACAACTCCTTACAGCTGAAGGAAGTAAACAAGGTTGTCAGGTGGGGAGGAAAACAGTTTTTCAAACACAGTCAAGCCTCCAGAAACTCCTTTTTTTTTTTTTTTTTTTCCCCCTCCCATCTTCTGCGTGCAGTCCAAGTAGTTGTCCTAGAATCCAGTGCTCCCATTTACTTTCTTTGTGACAAAAATGCAAGCAAAGATTCTTTGGTGCTATGGCAAAGGAAGACCTTGGTGATTGAAGAAATGGCAGAAATCAGCCAAAATATGTCTTGTTTTAAAAAAAAAATCTGCTAGCATTTTTTCAAATAATTTGTCTTGCAAAGTCAGTTTTTTAATTTAAAATAGAAACGTATTCGTAATGAATGAGTATGACTTGTTTCTGTAAGAGCTCACTGGTTTGGACAGAATTCACATTCTGTATGCGAAGGTTTAAAAAATCCAGAGAAAAACCTGCCACATTTATGTAGCAGAAGTTTTATGTACAGTATCATGTTCAGGCAGATATGGAAGGAAGGGATGTTTGGCTGTGGGGAGAGTGTTGATCAGACTTCTCCAAGTAATGGTAGAGAGGTAGTAAAGCATGCCAGCCTAATGGAAAGTAGTCTGCTGTTCAGTTAGGAGGCTGTGATCAGATATATTTAGATGGTGTGTTTTCCATCTGAATGATGCACTCCTTGTGTGCATTCCTTTGCTGCAACAAACTTCCTGTAACTTTCTTGTAGCCACCGTATCCAGGTATGGAGCAACCACCACACCACCCTTACTATCAGCATCATGCACCTCCACCTCAAGCTCACCCTCCATACTCAGGACATCATCCTGTACCACATGAAGCGAGATACAGAGACAAACGAGTAGTAAGTGTCCGCACAGACAGAGGGGATGCAAGTCTGCAGGCCAGAGTAGGAATCTGGGGTCCAGAAGTAGCCTCATCTGAGCTTTGTTGACTATAATAAATGGCATTTTTATTACTTGAATTAGAGTTCCTTGGAAAGATCAGTTGTTCAGATTGACTAGACACTGACAACAAATTTGAAAAGCCTTTCTCTACCAGGTGGGGTAGAAGTGAAAAATGCTCAGACTTTTAAGCTGATGTACGTGCTTAAATTGGCTTCCAGCCTGTCCACCTCTGAGCATTTTCATGCTGAAACCCAGTTTGTGTAAGGACGTGCCTGTAACCTTGCTTATGCTTATGGACAACAAATTACTTTATCACCAGAATTTTGTGTTTTAAAACTTCTTACAGGCACATCAGAAAACAGGGCAGATTATTAAATTTGTGTTACCTGGCTTGAAAGGCTCCTTAGCTTTCAGGTCTCTTGCTGGTATCTGGCATTTGAACCCCAGATTCTGTACATGGATGCTGGACACTTGTTTGGTTGAGTTTATCTTTTTTTAAATACTGGGCTTTCTGAAGAGTTATAGCCAGCCCTATAGATAAGGTTATCTATATATATCTCCCTTATCTGGGAAAGAAAATAGCGGAGCTGTCCTTTAATCACAGCACGACTATGACATGAGAGTAGACGACTTCCTTCGCCGCACACAAGCCGTTGTCAGCGGTCGGAGAAGCCGGCCCCGGGAGAGGGACCGAGAGCGGGAGCGCGACCGGCCTCGAGATAATCGGAGAGACAGAGAACGTGACAGAGGCCGTGATCGGGAAAGGGAGAGAGAGAGGATTTGTGACCGGGACAGAGACAGAGGTGAAAGAGGTAGATACCGAAGATAATCTATCTGGAGCCAGTGCTCACTTGAAACAAAAAAAGCTTGTATTTTTTTGTGTGTTTACAAGTAGTACATTTTATTTTCAGCTGTCTCCTTAAAGTTCGTTGTGTAGAAGGATTTATAATGACACTCTATTCCAAGCATGCAGTGAACTATGAACTGGAAAAACTCAAATAGGCCAAAAATAAAATACACAGAGCTGACACTCAACTTCATGTTTCTATTGGAACAGAGTTGGAAGCAGCTAAGAATGTAGATATTGATTAATTCTCAATAAGTGTTCATCTACTTAGTGACTTCATTCTAGGTTTTTGAATACTGATGGTTAACTGCCTTTTTTTTCTTTTTTTTTTTTTTTTTTGCTTTGATGTTTTCTTCCTGTAGTTTCATATGGTTCGATGGGAGAATGCTGCTATCAAGTATGCAAATATTGAAGTATGATTTCTCTTTTTTTTTTCTGACTGTATGGCAGTGTTGTAGCAGCCTTTCCCCCCCCTCCATTTTTTAACCCTATCTGTGAAGTCAAGTGGTTTTTTTCAGTCTTCAGTAAGGAAAGCAATATTAAGAAGACACTATTGATACCTAATTTTTAGCCTTTTTTAAAAATCTTCCCATGTTCAGTAATATTTTGGTCAATTCTCTTGTCTAGTCTCTTTCCAAAATGTACACATTGCTTGGAATGTTCACAACCTGCGTGCGTGGAACCAGAAAATATTGCTGTATTCTACATTGCTACCTTTTTTTTTATAAAAATAAATTGGTAACTATTGAAATGTTTAAAACTCAATGTCGAGTTTCTTGGTTTTCTAAGCTTGCCGGCTTTGATAGATTCTGGCGGTTCTAGGAAAAGATCTATGTTCAGAAATAGTTCAGGTGTTCTTGTGGTAGGTGAAATTGATCTGAAGCCTGAATTTAGGAAAAGGACTGCTGATATAAAAGGTAATTACACTTCTGTTTCCATAGTGAAGTAGTCAATAACTCCTACAGCTCATCAGAGTTATTAAGGCCCTACGTGTTCAACTTAATCATCTGATCTTCAAGCTGTTGAGAGGCTGTCCTCAGCCTCAACATACCTGTCTCAGGAATGTGCTAGTCCTGCAAGATCCAGAGTCTGCACATGTTTTCTTTGTAGTGATCACTTGTTATTTCTCTTAAATAGGAAATATTTTAACCTAAATGCCAATGGTAAAACTGAGAGGGGAAAAAAGTAAAACTTGTAGTGAAAGTTCTCCAGTCTATCCAGCAATTTCCAGCTTTCCAAAACTTGAGCACTGCCTTGGTGGACTTCTTCATAAGCTTCCTTCAGTGTCTTCCCATGCAACAAATCCAGACTGTAGTATGTGCTTTAAACACCTCCAGCTCCACCCTACTGGGTGCTGCAGCTATTTTTATAAAAGGCGATATAGGACTGGCCACAGTGTGGCAGTTGTGGAAATGTGTTTTTTTGATCTGGCAATAATTTGTGCTCTGTTTATTTTAGTCTACAATCACAGTAAACATCTACATGTGTTAAACAAATGTTAGACCTCCAATGTCCAGGTATGTTTGGATTCAAGTAGTACAACAGGCTGAATATTTGTTTGGTTCCTCAACACAGTTTATTGTGCAGAGAGGTATTGCCTGCTAGCTGTAGGATTAGATCAGTCTGTCAAAAGACATTCTGTGTCTAATTGCAAAAATGCATCATAGACTACCCTCATACTTTGCTATCTTAGTGTTATATACAGACTCTAAAATGAAGAAGGGGTGTTGGTTTTGTTCAAGTTCTTTTGTTTGGGTTTTTTTTTTGTTTGTTTTACTTTTTAATCAGTATTAGATAAGCCAAATTTCTTTGAGTAGGTTACACAAACAAAGCACCTCCTTAGTGATTGTGCAGCACTTTGTCCAACTTTTCCCATCTATCCTGTTTCCAGTGTTCTTTGTTAGCCCTGTCTGACCAATGTCTGTGCAGCATGCTGGGAGGCTTGCTGGCCTTCTGGCATCCAAACTGGTATCTCAGCAACTGAGTGACAGGGGCTCTTAGTGATCAAGCTTGGTGGAGCTGTGCCTAGGGACCCACCCAGCTCTCTGAACAATTACAGCAACCCCTTTCTGATCTGGGGCCTTAGTGTCATGCAGTTCCTCTTTCTATTCACTGTGCATGTTCCTGGTTATGATCCCATCATGACAACAGGAACAGTATACGAGAAATTGTTCACTTAAGCTTTTGTACATGTTGTAGTATGAAGAACTTTGAGCAGACGTTGAAAGATGACAATGCTAATAAAAAAAGTTGATGCAATGTAAGGAATTTTATTATGGAAACAAATAATCATGTTCTGTTTGAAAACAATTCCAGAGTATTTTCAAGTGTCAGTTAGAATGCAAGTAGGGTCTTTCTTGAGTAAGCTGGCACAGCAGTGAAATAACCTGACCTCGGACAGGAGGCCTGGACTAGCAGCATTTTGCAGGCATCTTTAAAACCTCAAGAAGTACTACATTTACTGCCACTCTTATCTGACCCAAGTGCAGCACTGTTTTCTCTCCAACTTTTCAGGCAAGGCAAGTGGCTATTGCGCTGTTCCCACATGGAATGTTACTTCTTTGCAAGTTTCCTCTCTAGAGGTTTTCCTGCATTTATCAATTGCCATGGCTCAGAGGCGTTTGGGGGTTAAGATGGGCAAGTTCCTTACAGAGGTGGTTTTCACACCCCTGCAGTGTTGCAGTTAGAATGATGGCCTGTGCAGTAGGAATTCCAGACTGAATGGAAAAGAGAAATGGTTCCCAGAAAAGTAATTTTTTTGATGGTCTTAGGATTCCAGTCTCCCCTCAGCCCCCAACTAGGCAGTGTATTTGCCACTTGCAGCTACCACTTTCCATGATCGTGGCCCTTCAGATGGGCGCTTTTTCAGAGCCCATGATCTTTGCTTCACTGTCCAGTCTGGACAGAGCTATTCTGACAGGAGAGGAGGCATTTTGGTTGTGAATCAGTGATCAAGCCCACATGACACTAGAGGAGAGGACAGTTAAGATAAGGAGCCTAGGTGCAGACCTGCAGTACCACACAGGGCAAGGCTGAATTTATTAAATATACCAAAATATTTGAGAGATTTGAAAACTTACGGTAGCAATTACCATGGCAGGGACCATATGTGATCAGCTAACATGGTCCCAAGGGATAAAGCAACCATAATTCAATTTTACTTAGACCAGAAGGAATTTGCTGGCTAAGCAAGCAGCTCCACCCCACAACAGCTTTGTTGTGGTGCATTCATGATATGCCCAGCTTAAAGCATATCCTAATAAACTTGTTCACCAAAGAATGTGCATAAATGCCTTGCTGAGTCAGCCTAGGAGAAGAAAACTGCTGATGGGAACAAGATGTCTATTCTTTCTTCCTTTTTGCAATCCTGCCACATCTTCTACAGCAACATAGGCAGCACTTGAAAAGAATGAACACAACAATGGCTGTACAGGTGAACAAGAATGCCAGAACATCCAGGGAGTGGTACTGGTACCAGGTGAGATGGTGAGCAGCTGGTCTCAAGTGCTTTGCTCCTTTGTGACGCATGACAAATTCAATCCAGAAGGCAGCTCTATCCAGAGGTGTAACGGGCTGGTCATGCTGTATCTTGGATAGCTTTAGAGCATTTTCCTTATAGCTGGGGAAAAAAAAGAAGAAACCGAAGAGATTTCTCATTATTCTTGAAACAAACCATTCAGCATTTGGCAGTCCTCTTGAGGAAGGTAGGTAGCCCTGTTTTTACTTTTATCAGTCTTACTTAAGTATATTTGAAACTGGTCTAATTTATTCCTGTGTGCATAAAATTGGGTTAAGAATAGTAATAGAGAAAGCCAGTATTTTGCAAAGATAAGTTATTCAAAATTATTCCCAGACACTCCTTTAAAAAAAAAAACATAGAAACATTCGCAGCATTTTCTGTTCTAGTATAGTAGAGGGTGCTGATTTGGGCTGGGATAGAGATAACTCTCTTCCTAGTAGCTGGTGTGGGCTATTTTTTGGATTTGTTCTGGAAACAGTGTTGATACAATAGGGATGTTTTCCTTACTGCTGAGGTTATACCAGGTCAAGGCCTTTTCTGACAGCGAGGAGGCCGGGGGTGCACAAGGAGTTAGGAGGGGACACAGCAAAGAAAGCTGATCCCAACTGACCCAAGTCGATTCCAGGCCCTGTGGTGTCATTGCTCAGTAGTGAAGCTAAGGGGAAGGCTGGGGAGGCCACATGTACCAACTGCCATCCAGGTCGTTACAGATCACCTCCACCATGGCTGACTCCTTCAGATACTAGATACCTCCATCAGTGCTGGTCCATTTGCTTCAGGAATTTGCAAGTTTGTACTTGAAGTAACATCTGTCCTTCACACTTGACAGGAGTTGCTGCCAAAGACTGAGGACTTCTGCATTTTTTCCAATCTCTTTGTCAGTGGCCTTATCCTTAGCAAGGGATCCCAGCTGCTGGGCTTCCTTATCCTCTTAAGTCCTGACCGATAGTTATGGTAACCTAAGGGTATGGCTAAGTCAGGGGTAGGAGAAAGAACTGTTGTGACTACAGGCAGCAAAGACCTAATAAAACTAGAATTGTCATTCAGAGCCTCCAGAGGATTTACACTAGTAGAGAACTCTCACAAGCTCCTCTGAACTTTCCAAAAACTATTTTTCTCAAAGCACTCATAAAATGTAGTATAAGGAAAATCAAATTACTGATCTCTCTTTTTTGAGAAATGCTGATTCTCAGAAATGACAGATGGTTTTCATCTGAAATCCAAACTTCAGCTACACTCTATTTTCCATTCCCAGAAGAGCCAGCAGAATTTCTCACATCAGCAGCCCAGGATTTTAATAACCTCAATCTACTGTAAGGCAAGAACAAAACTCACGTGGAATTGTAAATGACTGCCTTCAGTGCATCAACCAGGTCCTCAGTCTTCATTGTGTTGAAATCCACCTGAACTGCAGCTCCTTTTGCTACCATGTGAGCAATGTTGTCGTGCTGGTCAGCAAACATGGGAATCCCAACCATTGGGATCCCATGGTAGATGGCTTCATAGAGCCCGTTGGTCCCACCATGTGTAATAAAGGCCTTTGCCAAGGGATGGCCTGGAACAAGGAAGGAGAGATGCGTGTTACAGCAGGTGTGGCAGACTGCATCCACTGGGATGTGAGCCCTACACAGAGGGGCCAATGTGCTGCTAGAGAAGGGAACAGCCCTGCCCCATGGATCAGCAGCAGAGCTTGCATGCTTAGCTTTCACATAGTCGTACTTAATTTTAACACAACATGTGAATCAGCATGTCCTTCCAGACTACCCCAGAGTTACTTCAGCCCTTCTGCTATTGTGTAGTTCTAGTTTTCACAAGGTATCAGGTTCAGAACAGCCCCCTGCTTCAGCCTTGCTTAGATCAAGCATTTTGAAGAATGAGCCCTGAAGATTAACTGCAGAGGCCAAATCCAACTCCAGAGTACATCTCCACTTTCGTATTTAATCCTGCCTACAGGTGCTTTTGAGCCCTTCCAGACAACTGCCACCAAGCTCTGTAAGTCAGAGCCTTTTAGGAAACTAAAGCTCCCCAGAGCAAAGCTCTGCAGCTTAAGCTGTGAAACAAAGTGTGTCCACAAGTGTTACATGGTTCTGTTGCTGAATTAACCTTCTAGT
Organism: Callaeas wilsoni; assembly: GCA_013398955.1. Taxonomy (NCBI): domain Eukaryota; kingdom Metazoa; phylum Chordata; class Aves; order Passeriformes; family Callaeidae; genus Callaeas; species Callaeas wilsoni. Next base: position 25,558 of record VWPU01018981.1, read on the forward strand.
GGAAAGACAAAGGAAACAGTTTTTCCAAGGGTGAAATCCATCCCAAATACAATCAGTCTCACCAAGCAGGTCATTTTGTGGTATCCAGTCATAAATCCTGGTGTTGGAGCCCAGAGTTTCTGGTTTTTTCCCTTTGTACCGCCAAAGGACCTTGAACAAACGAATAATAAGATAAACACTGTGATTAACAAGATAAAACATGGTGCATGTGATGTGCCCTTCTGTATTATTACGTGTAATTTAGAGCTTTATCTCAAACCCACATGCCTTCTCCCAGTAATTCAAATACCTTTGGCTCAAATTGAACTCTCTGATTAGTTATTATGTGCTAATTATAAAAAATGCATGGAGCAATTTTTGTATTTTGGCCTGTAGACAGATGTCCACGTCATTTGGTTCAGAGGTGAAACACCAGAACTCCCTATGAAGTAACTCAGCAGTCTGTCTCTCTGAGAGAGCCCAGCTTCATGGCTGTAACACATCCAGCAGGGATGCCAGTAAAGAACAGGCCACTCCAAACATAAAAGGCTCACTGAGAGCAATGGGAGTAGAAAAAACAGGGCAACTTGTTTTAGGCTTGAAAAGAAATTCACCTTTTGTGGAAGCTGGCTGAGGGCTTTGGCAATCACATTACTTTTTTCATCACTTAGGTTGTGAACCATCGACCCAAGAGTGAATACGATGATGCCATGTTCCCCTGAGCTCTGAACAAATTCTTCCATTTCCTAGGAGAGGCAGAAAACATACCAGGGGTAATTGTACAATGCAGATTACACAGATTTCTATGAATAGGGAGCATAACCTTTTCAGCTGATTAAGGGAATGATGGTGGTGTAAGCATCTCCTGACAGAAGGGCTTGACAAAGACAGACCTGGCGCTGTGCGAAACAATCAGTTTCTCCCCAGGGACGAGCAGGACAAGTTGAGACAGGTGACAGATGCTTTGTCTTTTTGAAAGCAAGCTTCAGGATACATTTCAAGCAGCAGGAATGAATCCTGGCACTATCATGAGCACACCATACGTACCCTGTGACACCCTCCATAGCATGGTCATGGTTCTGGATTTTCCTGGAACAAGTACTTTGCACTACATAGCTCTGCTGTAAACTGAGAGGGTGTTTCAGCATCCTGATCACAGATTCACTGAGTTGGTGCCATCACTTTGGTAGTCAGACAGTTCTCATTTCTTACAATGCACCACATTGCTCAAAACATTTTCTACAAATCAGACCAATAGGTTTTCCTGTTCCTTTTATTAGTGTCATGTGAACTGAAGCAGTAACATGCAAAAGAGAATAGTTATCCATTTTCCCCAAGCTCAACCCATGCTACAGAGGAGTGGGAAGAGAGTTAGGTTTCTTTTAGTAGACAACTTGGACTTATGATAGCCTGTATCTTCCAAGGCTCCTACAGGAATGATAATCTACATGAGAGCTTGTCATGTTGTCATCTTCAGTATTTGGGAGTTTCAAATTTCACCTGAATACTGCAATTCACAGCAGAGCATAGGCTGGAGGTGCTCAGTGTTTAACTCCCTTTAGATGTCTTAAACTAAGGTACAATAGAAAAAGTGTTTATCACTCATCTATTTCTACAAGTTTTGACCCCGTTTTACCTAAAGAATTTGTCTTTTCACAGTGCCTTCTGGCATCGAGTATTTCAGTGTTATCATGGGCTGCAAGTCTGTGTCTTAGAACTAAATATTACATTTAAGTACCCTGAGGTAGCACCTATTTTACCTAAAACAGACACTGTATTATCCCATGCTGACATCAGCTGTCCTCTTTTTAAGACAGCAGGCTGTAAACCAGCCCTCAGTTTGGACAAGTATGGATGGATGCTAAATAGTTCCATGCTCCCCAGCAGCTGCAGAGCGTTTTCTTTAAGAATGAGCTTTCTCAGGACATGGCTTGTGTGGTTATCAGGGAGAAAAACAGTCTTTGTAACAAATCAGCCAACAGCAGAACAAAGTTGGGATACCTTTGGTACTGGTTTTGCAGGCTGGCAATGAAGTCCTCCAACAAACTCGAAGTTGGGCAGGAAAGGACGTGGAAATTCAAAATCCCAGTATGTTCTGATTAACCAAATCTCTGCTTTCCCCATCGTCTCACACAGGGTTGTAGGCCTTCCTGTGGACAAGGTACAAGAGGTTTACAACATGCACAGGAGTGACCTTGTTTGCTCTAGATTGTGAAACAGGAGCCTTACCTTTGTCTTTTGGCACTCACAATCAGTGTAGTTTACCAAACCATGCATAAAATGAAAATATCCACAAATCTGGACCTATTCCTTGCCTTATCCTGTGTTCAGCTTTAGCAGGTGGCCATGAGCAAGGCAGTACAATCCTTAAAAGGATTTTGAACCTTCAGGATTACTTTAGAGCAATACAAGCGAGGAGCATTTAGTATCTAATATAGAAGTGCAATTCTTGAAGTGCTGAAATACTTCATTACCTATGCTTGTAATAAAAACACACTTTGGGGAAGAGAACAATCACAGAAAATTTAGGTTGAAATAAAAAATAAATTAATTACAAAGTAATGGTCACCTGTCAGGGAGGAGGAAAGTTTAAACAAAGTTCTGTAGCATTTTTCAAATGTTGACTCATTCAGCAGCTGCTCAGACAACAATAAAAGACAGGTACAGACATCTCTAGTTTTCTTGAGGGATGGGTCAGCTGCTTCTGACACATTTGGGGAAAAATTGCCCAACTCCATAGATACTTTTAATGTCATTTTATGCAAAATCCAATATTTCTAGAAATCCATCTGAAAAACAAATCTAATGGTAATCTGATGTTTTATAATTTACATTTGGAAAAATATATATTCTTAGGTACATGGTGCAAGTTGTCTTTGCAGTATTTTCTCCACAAAGTGAAACTGGGGAGTAAAAGGGTTAGAAGTATTGATAAATAGTTTTCCAAAGCCAGCCTAATGCAAGCAGGAATCAAGCTAAATAAGCAGCAAGATAAAAATTATCTGTAGGGCATCTTATATTACATGATCAGTATAATAATCTACATCAGTAATTTTTTCTTTGTATTTAAATTAAAGAGAAATGAGTCAGTTACAAAGTTGCTGAAGTGAAAATTAAGTCTGCATTACAAGTAGAGGGATATAAAGGTGTAATTAAGTCTTTATGTGGTATTCAAAAAATTCAGTCCAGGGAAGAGAGACTAGTTTTCAGAGCACAGCAGCATTCTTTCCAAATGCAGGAAGAGATTGGAGAGCAAGAGAAGAGATGCCCTTGTGTTTGCTGTTCACTCATTATCTGCCTATACTTAGATGCCCTGGACAAGATTCAAAGTCCATTGAACTAAAAGGTCTCTTTATTAAACATTGAATCATGCCTGAGTTGTACTATGTTATTACAAAATTTTCAGGTATGTATGTAGTTTAAGGAGACTATTTCAAACTCTGACTGGTGGATGAAACGGAAAGGTGACAGCATTTATTGTTTGAGAACCTGAACTCACACTCAGCATCCTGCACTATGCAGAGTTGCAAGATACTTCAGGATTGCCACCTCTGCTGGCCTTTGAGAAAGAGTATTTTGAGACAACAGCATTGTGGTCCCAAAGCATTCAAAAGGCACGACCTATGTAAGAAAACAAACCACTCAACAGCTGCCTTACCTAGGACATTACTGTAGTACCCATCCCATTCATCTCGCCAAAATTTCAAGAAAAATAAATCCGTGAAAAAGTAAAAGAGGAAGTTCTGTAGTCTTTCCATAAAGGACATCTGGTGTGTCAGCCCCATTGTGCTAGCAGGCACATAGGAAGGTGGGGACGGGAGCCCACCACACCGCCGCTCTACCACATTCCCATCAGAGAAGCGGAAGCTGTAGACAAAAGGGATCTCTAGGATTTCTGCTACAAGCTCCCCGCCTACAGACAGGGGGTCAGCGATCAGAACATCAAACTTGGCCTGCTGCAGCTTTGCTATCAGGTGAGAGTTCATCACCAGGGTGTCACAGATCTGCTTTGACATATTGGTAAAGACCTCCAGTTGCTCTTTCATCGTCCACATGATCTCCCAGGGGAAGAGATTAGAGGCTTCATTCATCCAGAAATTGAGGAAGTCCTCCATGGAGGCATCCAGGGTCTCCTGACTAAAGGGGACTTGCAGGACTTCAAAAGTGAAAGGAGAGGAGGTGTCCTGGTAGTCGATGAGCAGATTGCTTGAGGGCACCAGCACAGTCACTTCATGACCCCGGAGAACAAGCTCTTGCAGAAGCACTTTCACATTGATCCAGTGGCTGGCATCGGTGGGCCAGACCACCACCTTCCCACAGAAACCAGTGCTGCAGCAGCATGCATAGGCCCAGAGCAGCCAGGGGAACTTTGGCCCCAACATCTCAGCATTCCACATACAACGCTGGTCTGACCGAACTGGAAGCAGTTCACTGCTTCACTGTGCAAACACTGTAGAGCCAACCAATTAAAAGTGGCCTCTGTTTGGTGACTAGACTGGCAAACGTGACAAGATTGGCAAACATGGCAAGAGGGAATGTCATAACACAAAACAACACTCATGGGAGGACTGGACAAGCAGCAAATCCCATTCTGGAGTGTCTTGCAGAGCCACAGCTGATCTCAAAATTACAGCAGCTCCTATCTGCTCACCACAAAGTGTATTTTGCAGCATGCGAAGAACAAAAGCCTTTTCCCTGTGTTGTGGTTTAATCTTGATAGGCAGCTAGGCACCACAGAGCCTCTAAATCTCCCACAGTAGGAGGAAAAAAGGAAGGACAAAAAGTTAGAAAACTCATGGATTGAGACTGAGACAACTTAAGGAAAAAAAAAAGAAAAAAAAAAGTAGCAAGAAAAAACCAGTGCCCAGTGAGTCCCTGAGAAACAGCAGCCCTAAAAAACTTCTCCCCCATATCTTTTATTTCATTGAGCACAAATTCATCATGGGCTGGGGTATCCCTTGGGTGAGTTGGGATCAGCTGTCCCAGCTGTGTCTGCTCCCAACTTCTTGTGCATCCCCAGCCCCCTCACTAGTGGGGTGGGGTGAGAGGCAGAAAAGGTCCTGACACTATGTAAGCACTGCTCAACAGTAATTAAAACATCCCTATGTTATCAACACTGTTTTCAGCACAAATCCATCATGCAGCCCATGCAAGCTAACAAAACAGGTATTGCACATGGAGCCTTAAATGCTAAACCCCACAGTTCACAATTAAAAAAGACACCACAAGATCCAGATAGCTCTGAGGCTTACACAACAGACACCAAACCATGCTTCAGCCTGCAAAAGATTTCTAGTCTCTGTCATCATAACATGATAAGCAACACAAACACACAGCTAGGTACTCTAATAGTAGGATACCTTAACAGCCTAGCTCTCTCAGTAGAATTACACCTTACTAGTGAAATATAAATAAAAACACTTTAAAGTCTCATACTGAAATACCCATTTCATCTCCCTAACAGCAATACATATGTGTTTGGCCTGTTTCCTTATAAGCATTACTATAATCACCTAGAACAAAAATGGGAAAACAATTATACAACTGTTATTTTTTAAAAAATTAAAAACCACTTACAATTAAATACAACCATCATCTAAGAGTTTTTTAGACACTTTCAGAAAAGCAAAGAATCATGTCTTGGCAGAGGGCCTTTTATCACTGTGAATTGGGGTTCATCTGATCTCACAGACTTTTAAAGGTCCAGAGGAGGATATTATCTCTCATTTTGAGACAAGGTAGCAAGTAAGAAGTGTGCTAGGGGAGGAAAAGTACTAGTGTTTGGTGGATACACAGTATTTTACTGTTCTGAGTGTTTGTCATGATTTATCTATGAATGAGTAATGACCTCTGTTTCAAGTGCTTTAGCACTGTTTTACATATCCTGCAAGTACCTGTACAGACTTAGCTGTACCAGTGTAGCAGGTCAGGATTAACAGGCAATGTTTGTACTTGCCTGGATTGTTTGACTTGATGCAGGAATTTTGAAGGAAGGAGAGTGAATCTGAGGCTGTCACTCCTAATTTGTGCCTTAACCTCTCATCTCTGGGTATTTACTCTTGTATGTACAGCAGATGTAATTTCTGGAAAGAGAGCAACCTTACCTAAAACTTCGCTGTAGTATTGATCCCAGCTTCCCCAGATAACGTAATGAAACAAGAAATCCTGCAGAGCGTAGCTGAGGATGTTTTTTAGCCTTTCCCAGAAGGTCATCCTGTCTGTTAGGCTGGTTAGGGTGGTTGGTACATAGGAAGGAGGTGCTGGGAGTGTTCCACAGAGCCGCTCCACCGTGTTGCCCATGGAGAACCGGAAGGTATACACAAAGGGGATACCCAGCTTCTCAGCAACCAGCTCCCCACTGGGTGACAGTGGGTCTGCCAAAAGGACATCAAAGGCAGATGCCCTCAGCCTTTCCATCAGGACCTCATTCTTCACGACTCCATCACAAATTATTTTGGTTATATTCTTCATCTGGTATATCTTTTGAGCTATCTTGTAAGCACCTTTCCAGATAGGTAGCTCTCTCTCCTCATAAAAAAAAAAGTATAACATTTCATCCATTAAGTCAGTCATCTCCTTTTTGGTGATCGGCACCTCAATCACCTCAAAGTGGAAGGGTGAGGGCTGTGTGGGATTGAGGATGAGGAAGCAGGAAGGCAGCAGCACGGTCACCTCGTGGCCCCGGACCACAAGCTCTTGTAGTATGTGCTCCATGTTCAGCCAGTGGCTGTTGTCAGCCGGCCAGACCAACACCTTCCCCCCGGAACCCCAGCCCAACACGGCCAGCAGCCACAGCACTGCCACCTCCTTCCCTGCCATAGCTTGCCCTGTGTGGCAATGCCCCCGTGGCCTCCCTTCACCGGGAGCAGTGGCACTCCCGAACTCGGCTGGGCGTGCGTGACACAGCCTTGATCCCGAGGGCAGGGAGCCAAAGGTAGGCGGTGTGAAATCCTGTACTGGATAATAGCATGTTTAATATCTTGTTTTCCTAGGGAACAAAAAAGGTGACTGGCACCAGCCGGCACCCTCTGGTGGTAAACAGCTTGCTGAAGCTGGAAGATGCGATTCCTCTGGAGCATCAGGGAGAGCCGTCAGCCCTAGGGGGCTCAGTCCAGCGAGGGTTGTATCCTGTTGGCAATCCTGTCCCTCCTGCCTGTCTAACTACAGTCTCTGTGTTACTTGTTTGGTAGGAGAGGTGGCTTTTTATTCTTCTGTCTCTTTGAAACACAGCTGGGTAGGCAGCAAAGATGTTCACTGACTGTGTGAGCACCTTTTTGCGTTTATAAAGCCACTGAGCATCCCTTTAGAACACACTTAAAATGGTGATCTGGGGCTGCAGCCAAAGAGTTGCATCTCAAAGTGGATGAAACTACACAGCAAATGACTCCAGTATCAGAGTAAGACTGTCCTCATGTGAGCTTGCCTCATCCAGAGCATGCACCATGGGAGACCAGGAGGGGATAGTGCAGGCTTCCTGCCTGCCACTAAATGCCAATTACGCACTATAAATTGAACCAGAAAATCCGTTAAACAGTCTTATTTATATGGTCCCTTCTGGTGTGCAATTAAGAAATACTGTAAGTTCTCTTTTCTGTGCTAAAAATCATTATTGCAGGGTTTCTGCCCAGTGCTGTTACACAATGGTTTTCTAATGTTGTTGTCCAAGGCTCTTGGTGTGGTTTCCATGCTGCCTAGAGCATCCTTTCTGGGACAAAAATGTGGGTGATGGAAATAGCTGGACTGTGAGGAGCCAAGCTGAGATACCTCATGTACTGTACACATGACAGCAGCTTGGTGTACTTGTGCAGTCATGCAACATGCAGGTGTTTGCAGACAATCGAACCCTGAGAGATTTGCAAGACATCTTTTTGAAGAGCTCAGTGTGAAGGTAGTAGAAATGACATGTGATTAATGATAAACATATTTTTCTACATGATCCCTCAAAACAGTCCAGAAGAAAAGCCTCCAAAGAAAGACTTGTTGTTTTCACTGTTTGCTTGTGGGTGGGAAGGTATGTTCTAAATAAAACTTGTTTTATGCAGAGAGAATTGGTTTTATATGACTAATGACCTAAGTGAAGTCTCTATTACAAAGCCACAATGCACTTAAGTATTGCTACTGAGGGTGGCAAGGCTGGCTTGTAATTCACCAGCTCCCCCCTCCTTGTTATGGTCCTCTGGATTAGGAAAATGGCTCTGTTCTTGGCTGCTTTCTGTGCAAGCAGTCACCCTTGCTGAGCGCCCTGTCTGGTGTGCAAGTTGTATGAAACTCCACAATAAAATTAATTATGACAAAAGTCAAATCGGTCAGTTGGGATGACCCTGACCCTGTCTCAATGCAATGGCATAGCAGCACAGCACCCTGGCTGATGGTGGCTCAGCCCCTTTTTAGGGACATAATGACAAACCTCTTGCCGACCTCTCCCTTGACTTTGCCACCCTGGTGGCTTCCTAGCTCTGCAGGTCATAAGGACAGACTCTGTATAACAAGAAGTGAAGTATCAGAAGGCTTACCTAAGACCTTGCTGTAGTAGATATCCCAATGACCCCAGAAGCTCTGGAAAACATAGTCTTGCAAGTGGTAAGACACAAAGTTTTTTACTCTCTCCCCAAAGGACATGCGGTCAGTGAGCTCAGACAGGGTTGCGGGCGTGTAGGATGGTGGGGTTGGGATCTTGCCACAGTGCCTTTCCAGAGTGGAGGCTGGGGAGAAACGTAGTGAGTAGATAAAGGGAATGCCCAGCTTGAGAGCCAGGAGTTCCCCACAGGGGGTCACTGGGTCTGACAGCACCAGGTCAAAGCCAGACCCCTGGAGACGAGCCATTAGCTCTTGGTTGTTCAGCACTGCATCACACATGATCATGTTCATCTCCTGCCAGCCTTCGGACAGTCTTCCCATCTCCTTGTAAAAGTGCCAAAAGGTCAAGATGGTTGGCCTGTTGTTGAGCCATAGATTCACTATTCCATTAATCAGGCTCTCAGGGACATCTTGCTTGAAGGGCACATTATAAATCTCAAATGCCTCCGTGGCCTTAGGCTTGGGTTCAATGAAGAGGGAAGCATTGGATACCAGGATGGTAAAGCTGTGCCCACGGCGGATTAGCTCCTGTATAATCATATTCATGTTCATCCAGTGGCTGCCTTCTGTTGGCCAGACCAATATCTTCCCACAGAAGACAGGCCCTAGAATAGCAACCTGAAAAAGGAGCAGCTGGAGATATTTCTTTGAGCTAGTTGTTTTCATGGCCATGTCAGAGTCAAGCACTAGATAGTCTGGGAATTTTCTCCTCCAGCTGGGAGTGCTGCACCTCTGTGTTGTGTTTGATGGCTCCTTACTAGCACTCTTAGCAGAAACAAGAGTTTGCTGTTGCACAAGTAGTGCCTTTAAAACCCGTGCTTCTTCTGAGCTCTGAAAAGAAAAAAGATGTTTGGTGATTCATTTTTCCCTTTCTGCTTTCTACCCTGTTAGCTTCCCACTGAGGGAGTTCTATTCTCTTGTTAGGAGGATGACAGCAATCCTCACTGCTGTCAAAGGAGCCAGTCTCCTGGATGCCAGCTCTGAGACTCAAACAAATCCCTTGCATTTTTTCCATGAAGTAGCAATGCCAGAGGCAGGCCAAGGAATGAGAAGCCCCAGGGCTGACTTGGAAGTGGCATCCTTTTTCATAGTGAGATGCTAAAAGTGCTGATATTTCTTATGCTGAGAGAAGTCAACAAATCCTTCATTTGGTTGATGATAATGCAAATAATAACATGCAATTTGTTCTAATAGGTGACTGGCAGCTTCTAACTGCTCCCAGACAACTTTTAACACAGTGAGTCCATTCCTACCACCTGCAGCACATCACCACCAACCTGGTCATGTTGTGGGCTCAGTTCGGGTGTCTAAACATGGGTCTGGGCCTCTTCTGGGCCCTAAAGGTGCTAAAGAGCAAAACCTACATCATCTGGGATGGCTCTCACTTGGAAAGTTGTCCCTTGAATATAAACACCATGCCTGGAAGCAGCTCTTTAACCATCTGGAGCCAAAATGACAACTAAAACCCACATAAAATGATACACTTGCTCCAACACAATCTGGGGAACAAGTGCCATGCAGCAAAAAACTCTTACCTAGTAGAGTCTTCCAAGGTACATAAATATCGTGCTCTGAGTTGCAAGGTGCAATTTGCTACACCAGTTTGCTGCTTTTCCTTGCTGCTCTCCTCCTCTGTGCCTGGGCTGCTCCAGCAGGATTGGCTATCAGGCAGAAGGAGCTTAAATAAGTTACCCTCTGAACTGGACTTTCCAAAAGGAGGAAGTAATAAAATATGGGGTAATGGCAATACGGCATGTATTCTGAGTTTATTCACTGCTTTGTTATGCTCTTGGAATTTAATAGTTGAGGAGGTCTTTCCCTTGCCAGGATATATTATAATGTTGTTACAGAGCCAGGTTCTCAGGAGGACTTTGCATTCTAGAGACAAGAAATATGATGTCTGACTGCTAAAAAGACTTTTTTTCTCCTTTTAGGGTCCCATATGGCAAAACAAAATTGTTTGTTAGGTAGTAGATTTGTTTATGAATTATAAACAGGAACGAAGAGTGAATCTTGTGGTTTGTTTGCAGAGGTTTCAAAAGTTGGTATGTTACCTGTGTTGGCTCTGTGGCCCTTGATTCTGGAGATCTAGGCAAGTGTTTAATAACCTGAAAATATAGGAATCTAAAAGCGCATCTCAGTGATTTTTAAGTATTGTCCATAATATTCAACAGGGCTTTTTCTAAACCCTCGGAATCCAGGACTATTATGCCAGCATGTTTCAACAGTAATTTGTCCTTACAGCCAGGAATTTCACTACATTCTCTCCACAGACCTTTGTATCCAGAGTGAGATTTTTTTTTTTTCAGGCTAATTTAGCTTATTTTGTAAAGTGCTATAAGAAACTTAAAGTTTTTCCAGCAGCTATTGAAAGGCCGTGTTCATGTGGGCTAGAGCATACCATAGAATCATAGAATATCCTGAGCTGGAAGGGACCCACAAGGATCCTTGAGTCCAGCTCCTGGCCCTGCACAGGACAGCCCCAAGAATCACACTATGTGCCTGAGAGCATTGTCCAAGAACTTCTTGAACTCCCTCAGGCTTGGCGCTGTGACCACTTTCCTGGATAAAAACTAAGATGGGAACTTGTTTTTTGTTTCCAATCTCCTAGTAACAAATTCCTCCATAGCAAATGAGAGCAATTGCTAGGGGAACCAAAGAGTTAAATTTGTCTTGTTTCCACGGCCAGTTCTAAAGATGATACTCAGATTACTCAGATCAGAGAAGATAAGCATTTTGAGAGGATTAAAGAACAAAATCCAGCAAATGAGAGAGAAGTGGGGCAGAAGAAAGTAGATGGTGCTAATGCCTGTATTTCACACATCTAACATTACTAATAGAAGTGCTGCAGACAGTGATGCAACCTCCAGCCTTGTTAAAAAACAACAGGTTTTCAAGGCTAAGACCCTCATGCAAAAGTTAGGCAATGCAAACTGATGTTTTCTACACACGAGTCTCTTCACCATTGTGCTGGCTGGCTGGGGTTTGCAGTGTGCATGGCACTTCGGTTTCTAGAAAACCTCGATGACAGGCAGCACCTCAAAAATTCAGGGCCAGGGTGGAAAAGGGAAGCTTTTGCCCTGAGGAAGCACCAAATGACTCGGTGCTTTCCCTTTCGCTTAATGCAATGAAGCAGCTTCTGGTCTGAAAGCAGACTTAAAAGTCTTGTTTATCTTTTTTTTTGGTTTTTTTTTGGGGGGGTGAGGGGAATTGGGAAGGGAGGATACTAGATTAGGAAAGTTTCAAAGTTGGCTTATCCCTGAGTACACACAGAAGTAACAGGATTGAGGATTGAGCAATTCTGCAAAGTCATGCATGTGTGTGCGTGTGTGTGTGTGTGTGTGTGTGTGTGTGTGCGCGTGCTCAGTAAAAGGCTTGTAATCCCCGCAGTATAGGGAAACTCCAGCAAAAGTTAATGAGGTGAAACAGCCTCACCATGACCATCTTTCTTGAACAAATTGTATCTTTATAACTCTGCACTGTTACCACAGGATAAAAAAAACCAGGGGCTAGGTTTGTAGCACTGCACTTGGATTTTTTGATTCAGTTTAAGATTTTATGGACTCTCTTCACTGCTGCTGAAATGCCTGCAGGGGCACCTTGGCGTGTAAACAACAGACATCAGGGTGGCTGGCACTAGAGTCATTTCCACTCTGCAAAGCCAAAACATTAAAGAAATGAGAGAAGGTTCAGGCCAAGTTTGGTGTTCCCGCTAGGAATCTGCATTGTTGGTGGAAGAATAGGTACTGTGCCCTGTCCTTCTCAGCTCGACAGCGAGGAGCAGCAGCGGACTTGCCCAAGCTCCCTGCAGATGTGGCACACTCCTGTCTTGCCAGCACCTACCCAACCTCCCAGGGAAAGCTGCATGCTATGGCGATGGGCAAATCTGCAAATCTCAAGGGTATAGATGTGATGGGACTCATCTAATGGATCACCAGCACAGAAAGGAGGAGTTACTCTCTCCATTCCATCTTTTCATATATTTGCTGTTCGTGCTCCCATGGCAAGCCTTTCCTAGTGACTTACTCAGTCAGCCTGCCAATGATTTGTATTAGTAAGAGACATGGCTGCTGGGGCAAGAAGGGGCTAGGCAAAGATTAGGCAGGCTACAATGGCCAGGGCAGCATGGTCACCTGGCATTGTGCCTGCCCAGGGAACGGCAGTGATAGCACCAGAGCACAGACCAGAGGTCACCACTGCTATCGCTGCAAACACTGCTGGGGACAGGAGTCACAACTGCAGGGACAGGAGCACACCCAGAGCTCTGGCAAGGGCAAGGGTGCCCACAGTGTACTGGCATCACCCAGAGCAAGCACCTCTCCCTTTGCCTCAGCACCCCTGGGGAGCAGGGAACTGGGTCCCTGGGGTTATTGCAGGAGACCACAGGTAGGGGAAGGTTTTGGGGTGCTCATTGCACCCAAACCCAAAATGCCCCAAACCCACCACCCTGGACCCTGCAGCATGCAGCTCTGTGCAGCTGAGCACGGGCAGAGCACCCACAGGGCAGCCCAGGACACCCGTCTCACCTAAGATCTGCTGCTCTGCGCTGCGAGAGTGACGCCGGGACGGTAACACCAGGAGGGTGACACCAGCAGGGTGACAAAGGGAGGGTGACAGCAGCAGTTTTTACAGGCAGAGGCAGGGCGTTGAGGGCAGT
>VWPU01018984.1:0-51520 GCA_013398955.1 Callaeas wilsoni
ACCTGTCCAAACCGAGACAGATTCCCTCTCGGTCAACAGCCAAACAGATCTGCTCTTGTGTTTCTTGAAGCTCCAACCCCCCTCACAACTTTTCTCCAAGCACAGTCCCCAGTCGCAATGTCAGAATGTACATCCTGAGCCAATGTTCTCAACTAAAGCTGCTATTGACTGAGAAGTGTTAGGTTGGGGAAGAGAAGAAGGGGAAGGAAAAATTTGCATGATTTTCTGATATATATTACCATGAGTAACTTTAGAGAAGACACAAGGACTAGACAGAGAGTTTTTCAAGGAACTTGTAGATAAATCTGACAGAGATGGTACCTTTCCTTAACATAATGGGTAGTCATGCTGCTTAGCAGCTACTTTCACTTATCTCCAAGACCAAGGCTCTATTAAAATCTTTTACACCAGATGAAAAAGTAGCAATAGTTTTAAAAGCATTTCAAATTGTATATAGGCTGGAAAACTATTTTTACTTGTGTTATATAAAACACTAGTGCTAAAAAGAGTGATGATAAACTGAAGCATCTCCTCAGAGATGGAGATTACGAGAAGGAAACAATGGACTAATTAAATCACTATGGATATTCTACTGTTGATATAGGACAATCAGGAGGCAGGCATGGCTCCTCTGGAAATTGTTGACCCATGGATTCAGATCCAACACTTGGGCAAATGCACAACAGCAGCCAAATGTACACGAAGAAAAAAGAGCCTTTGAAGGGAAAGAAAAGAAAAAACCAGAACATCGTTACCTTTACTACTCCTTGCAAAGAGCCCTCAGCCAATTTCTAGTTTGAAATGTGTCATGCCTACAGTGACATTTGTCCATGTTAATGCTGCTTGAAGACCTGCAAGGGCATTAATGGTGGTGCTGACAATTCCTGTTTATCTCCATAGGCCTGGTGGCAGCTAACAATTTTCACAGAAGGAAAGGAGTCAGCAGTGTTGTCATCTTGGATCTCTTTGCTTGGACTACGCTTGCTACACAGCAAGAAAACCACTCTTGAGTGGGAAGGCTCTTCCTACTAGAAACACTGCATTACATCACCGAGTATCAAGTGAAGAGAGAGAGACTGAACATAATATGAGAAATATCGATGAATGGTACATCTGCAGGACATTTTCAACAGAAAACAGCAGTAAGTAAAGGTGGAGTAGGGTGGAAAGGATGCTACTTTGCTTCCCTGAACTAAAGACTTTTTGCTTTGTACAAAAATATTAGATGTGGGTACTGTCATATGAGCTCTTGCAGGGGCATCCAGCTTGTCTCAGTCTACAGTGAGACCTTCCCTGTTTTCTTGTAGGAAAGAAACAGAGATTGCCAGAGACAGCAAAAGTGCACTTCAACTTCCACCCATGGCTCAAGGCTGAGCACAGGAAAAGAAAGAAGAGAAAGACAAGGTGTTACTGTTGGTGAAGTCTAGAGGTTGTTTCTGTCTTTTTGGCTTCACTTTTACCACAGAATCACAAAATTGTTAGGCTTGGAAAGGATCTCTGGAGATCATCCAGTCCAACCCCTCTGCCAAGGCAGGGTAGCCTAGAGCAAGTTACAAAGGAACGTGTCCATGTGGGATTTGAATGTCTCCAGAGAGGGACACTCTACAACCTCCCTGGGCAGCCTGTGCCAGTGCTCTGCTTCCCTCAGTGTAAAGATGTTCTTGTCATGTTGAGGTGAAACTTCTTGTGTTATAGTTCATCGACGCTGCTCCTTGTCCTGTCACTGGGCACCACCGAAAAGCGTCTGACACCATCCTCTTGGCACCTGCCTTTGAGGTATTTATAGGTGTTGATGAGATCTCTTCTCAGGCCCAGCTCCCCCAGTCTCTCCTCATAAAAGATGCTCCAAACTCCTCATCATCTTTGTGCCCCTCGGCTGACCCTCTCCAGTAGCTCCTTGTCTTTCTTGTACTGAGGAGCCCAGAACTGGACACAGCTCTCCAGATGTGGCCTCACTAGGGCCGAGCAGAGGGACACGATCACCTCTCTCGACCTGCTGGCCATTGAGACTCCTGGCCACAAGGGCACTGCCAGCTCATGGTCACCTTGTCACCCACTAAAACTCCCTGGTCCTTCTCTGCAGAGCTGGGTCAATCCACAGACTGTGCTGGTACTTGGGGTTAATTCCTCTCCAGGTGCAGGATCCTACACTTCCTTTGTTGAATCCTGGGTTAATAAGATCTGAAGCCGGTTCTTGTGCAGTCTTTTCCACTTCAAAAGCAGGTCTGAATTTTGAAGCTTCCATATTAGAAACAGCCAAACACCACAGACGGATGGAAAAAAACTACACTAGACCATTCTTCATACAACTATTTATTGTCAACCTATTTCCTTTCCTGAAGCTTACAAAGTCACCAGCATCTGAAGACATGACAGAATGGGATGCTGACAGAAAGCACAATTTTCTGGAGATCAGAATATCTCTTGGACAGTCCTGAGAAGCGAAAAAAAATCACTGATTCACTAATATATTATTTTCAAATGAAATATTAAATTTCTCCTCAAACAAGTCTACATCAAGGAGGTCCAATTAGGCTTTTGATCACACTAGGCTGTCAAATTGCCCCAACAGAGGACTCCCAAAACACAGGACATCACCCAGGTATGAATGATGATGGGCCTGGATTTGCCTGGCAACACAATCAGATGTCTGCAGAAAAGAAAAATGAAAATCCATCTGAAAAATCTCAGGTGTGCCTTACAGGTAACACAGACAAGGCACTAGACGAAGGGCTCATCCTTTAAAAGTACACAAATTATATATAAGCATCAAGACATATTAAAAAAAAGTACAATAACAAACATGTAAGTAACACACTTGGAAGGGATTTTGACAACAGCTCAGCAAATACTCATTACAGTAAGGAAATGTCTTTTCCAGAACTACCATAACATCTTGCATTTAGCTTTTAACATTTGGAGTCTCCAAGCTAGTCTAGAAGATACTCCTCAAAGAGACTTTCTAAGAGAAATTATTAAGGAGGTTTCACTGACACTTCTTTCAAAAAATTTTGAGCTAGCTACATGTCCCTAATGAGTGTTTAAGTCTGAGAACTCAGTATGTTGTAGTTAAGAATTTCTTTATTCACTATATGGATGTTATTTCCTCAGAGAAAACTCACAGTTTTGGCAATATCTAGATTTCTAAATGTAAAAGAACAACAAAAGAGGAATGGACACCACGTTTACGCGAACCTGACTATATGTAAGAGAAAACAAGATTGCTGCTGCTATGTTTTCTTACAGAGTGCTAAATTAGCATTATGTCATGGGAGAACTAAGCCTTCTATAATCCTTATTTCTGAACTCCAAGGAGATCTACACAGAAGTCAGAGGGAAAGGAGAGAGCCAGCAGAGAGAAAATAACACAGTGAAATGATGCAACTAAGGAGTAAGAAAAAAGAGCAGAAAGTTAATACTTAAAACCCAGCCCACAGGGGTGCCCAGTGCTCTGTAAACAGCAAAGCATTCACAATATTCACTGAAAGTATCATCTCCAGCTTATAAAGCAAAACTGCACAGATTTCCCTCAAATAACTGCATTACTTCTTACACTTTTTAAATTTGTGACATGTTGTCTCACCTGAACCTGACCCAGAAGAATAATCATCATCATCAATTGGATAGACGCCTGATGCTTCTTCAACAGAGCTGTTGTCAAGGTATAAATCTTTATCAGAGGTCAAATCTGCTCTCTGGAAAACAGATAAGAGGGAATGGTTAAAAACGTAACAGCTCTCCAGCGCAGCAGTCTCTTCAGTTCTATTTTCTAAGTTGATGATGGCACACTGAAGTTTGTACTTTCAGTTTATGCCACACATTCATCTAAGTTGTTAAAGAAATTTGTAAAAATTACAGCATTACCAAAAAAAAAAATTAAATCCAAGGCTGCACAATGAAAACCACACTTCATCTCATTAAATATATGAATGAATAAATAGGATTTGCAAATATACTCTGCAGAGCTTCTGTAACAAGAAGCAAATCCCAGGACCGAAGCCCTCTGTCAGGATCTCAAACACACAAATCCGTAGGCTGTCACATGAAGTCCGTTCATCTGATCTCAGACTAGAAGGAAAAAAAGCATGTATCAAAAACTATCTAAGGGTTTAATCGAACCAAATCTCATGAAACTCTCTAGTTGTTAGAATGAACAGCTGGACTACAGAATACAAATGTTTCTAAGACAGTGCTATCGATTAAGGATTATGACATTTCCAGCCAGATCAAACAGCATCATGCTCCAATTCCTAAATGAACACATCTCTCCTAAAATTTAATTGCATGTTCAACAGGCTAAAAATCTAGTTTCTTGTGACTATCACCACTTTCTATGTCTGCAAGTATTTCCCCACTAAAGAGAGATTCCGTTAAAATGAGCTCAAAATAGAACAAGGTATCAATCATTTTTTGAAATTGACAATTCAGGCTTAGAAAGACTAGGAACTGTCTTCCTCCACCTCAGCTTGTGCTTTCTTAACAGAGAATAAACTTCCTTAGGACAGCCAGGTATCTTGGATGGCTGAGAAGGTATCTGCTCCTAATACCTTACTCCTATTACTTTAACCAGCACTTCTGTAAACGCCTGTTTGTCATGACTTTTTGAAGAAAATATGACAGTTATAAATGGACTTTTAGGTAAAAAAAACCTAAATAACAAAACACTGAATAGATTAATTTTGATCCAGCATTTCACATAAGCACTCAATCCTGCTGCTCTGAGTCCCAAAGGTTTCCAATTTAATTATTACTTCATAGCATTGACTGCCCCTTTTATTCCACCCAACATTTGCTGTAGTTTTCCTAAAGGAATACCAAGCTGTAAATGGGGTAACTCCTGTATGCAAAGACTCAAACCTGACTTTACAAGGTAACATTTTTCCCCAGAGGCCTAAAATTATTGCTGAAGACATTTGTGATTTCTTTTTAGGATTTTTTTTGGCAACACATTCCTGTTTAAAGCTTCTTCACAGCAAAACACTGCTCCTCAGTTTGATCTACAATAAAAAATTATGAAAAGCAGAAAGGCCTTCCTGATTATTAGTGTATTTCAGAGTAAAAGATCTTTGCATGGGGGGTACCTAACACTTCTCTGAACAGCTCTGAACTACAACAGTATTACCCCTGTAGTTTTCTTCTACAGAGGAAAAGAAAACCCACATGATTCTTGGTCAAAGTCTACTCCTCCTATGGCCACTCTTACGTGGGGGATAAGTGGGGGGAAAAAAAGCACCCTGTTATTAAGATAAGCTTACAAAGACCTGCTCTGATCTGCTGCTGTTAGTTCACATGGTCTGCCTGGAACTGGCTGCAGTCCAAAGCAGAAATTCAAGATGATGTCTGGTCACTATCAAACAACTTAATTCCTTTAAAAGATGTCTCCAGAGGAAGTCATGAAGTACCTCAATAGATGTATAGGTGGTATTGTAATTAAGACACAGCTGAGACTGTTTCCGTATAGGAAAACAACTCCCTCTCACAGGACAAATATCCTGCTCTTGATACAGCTGCCACAATGGACCAAGCCACTTCACCCTATTTTACTTTCAGACACAATCATGGTACAAAACAGACCACTCCTCAGTATCAGGCAGGAAAAAACAAAACTTTTTTTAAAATGAAATGCAGGTGGTTGGCCGTGAGTATAGAAAAGGCATATAATATTCAAAAGGTATCTGAGGCAGTGAATGTTATCCAATGCTAAGTTGGGAAAAAAAAATTGAAGATCTACATGTAGGAATTTCCCAACAATGGAAGTTGCTTTTGGCAAGAGGTGAGAAACAGCCTGAGTTTGCAAAAGTGAGGGGATGAAAACTAGTCTTCGTGAGAACAGAAGCATCACACAGCCATGCCCAGAATTTTTAGTGTTCAGTAAAAGTATGAACTTATCAATAAATTCATTCCCTAGACCATTTCCAACTTCTGTCTGTATCAGAAGCAAACTCAGGAGGATTCAAAAACCAAACATCCACTTGTCCGTGCCCCCTCAAAACAACCACCCTGCTTTCTTGCTCCTTCCAGCCTCACAGAACTTAGAAAAGACAGGAATGACTTGTGACAGTTCTTCTAACAATTCAGTTTCCGTAAGACAGATGAGCAGCTAACACAACCCAGCCCAAGTTGCAAGTGCCTGGTCAGCCAGGCTCCCCATCATCATATCCGCTCCCTTTTTTTCGATGAATTATGTCTCTTCGGCTGCCAAAAGCTTTTATTTCTCACTACGCTGCAATGTTCTCAGGATTTAAACCAGCTAAACAGAGGAACAGAAAAGGAAGAGAAGCCTGGGTAGCTTTCAGCAGGAATTTCAGCATCTGCTGTATTTTATTCTGGGGATGCAAAGAATACAATGTGAAACATTATTTAATATCTAGTACTGTGGATGGCACAACTCCATCAGAATTAACAAACTACTCCCCACAGTCTTACAGAACCAGTACAGTAGTTACTATAGGGAGAAATGCATGGTACAGTGAACTCCAAATGCATTCAGATCAGCCATCAAGCTCCACCTGAAGAAGATCCTTTGCAGCCTCTCTGACCAGAGCCCCTTGCCTCAGTTCAGCCTGTTTCAGTACAAATGATTCTCGTTTGGTGGAACTCAGGCAGGACACAAGCATCCTCTCAAATGAAAGGAAAAGCAAGCATACTCTAGCTTAAAAATCTCCAAGTATTTGCATAGATAAATGCATTCATTGCACTGTCTTTGCAAGCTGGCTAGTAGACTTGGGGTAGAAGCACCCCCTCTACACCCACAGCTTGCACCTTTTATCCCAGTTGCTCAGAAACACATAGATGCCTTAGGCCACTTGGAATGAAAACTGCCTTAAGGTTCAGAATAAAAAGAAAAGCCCAACAAATAACAAAAACCCCCACAGCCATTACAAATAATTCTGTGACGATAAGGCTTAGAAAAATGAGAGAAAAATAATGAAAATAGAAGAATACTTTATGGTGTTTAAGTCAGTACCAAGCACTGAAGCTATGCTTTACAATTTTATGCTATGCTGTGTTAAAATAAACTTGATTTAGTATTTGCTCTAGAAATGTTTTCTCGCTTGTCAGCTGGAAATCCATGGGGGTCCGTGGACTACTTCCAGGATGTTCACAAAAGACAAGTTGGAAAAACAAATCTGTTGTCAGTAGGCTTGGACACAGAAAGGTCTGTACTAGCATTTCAATATATTTAGGAGGAAAAATAAAAAAGTTAGGAAATTCTAGTTCCATAAAACTATTTTTAGGTATTATGAAGACCAAATATTTAAGTGACTATTTCCTGTGGCTAACAATTGAAATGAGAGCACTCATGTCACTTTTATGTAACAGCCTTATTTTCAGACCTATTAAAACAGCAGGAACACCAGGCAAGGATGTCTCTGTTATCAGCCCTTTAATCTGGCCCTGGAGCCACAAAAACTGCTCGTTACCTCTTGACAGAGATTGCACTCTCGTCTATCATTGTTATCCCACTTACATTTTTATTCCAAGAATATAATGCTGCAAAATCCTGTGACCTAAATACTTCACATGCTACATGCCAATGATCACTGATTCCTGCCTGGTTATTGACTACACTAGCATAAATCTAAATCTCATGGAAGTAGTGTAGATTAGCACTCATTAAGTACTAGATAAAAGATATTTCCATACCAATACTATGTTAAATTTAAAATCTCAGTGTCTTTATTTTACTCTATCTTACATTTACAGTAATTTTTAATTTAATAAACTGGGATCATCGAGGACATATTAAAAAAAATACCCAAACCCCTCATTTTGAAACTGAGAGAGGAAACAAACAAAAAAACCCCTTTTTCCTGTCTCCTCATCTCATGAAAGACATAAATCATCCATCAAAATTACAATGACAAAAAATTGAAAACAATCACCAGACAATGGGAGGTTTGGGAATAGATAGCATATTTCATTTGAAAAAAATACAAAGTGCCCTGTCATAGCCATTCCCTTTTCCAATGCTGCTGTTACTGCCAGTCCTCCCATTCCATAGTGGTGGTTTAGGAGTAAGACATTAAAGACTTTTATGCCATGTGGATGAAGCCAAGATAGCTGGTGTGGGCAGCAGTGAAGGAGTAATGTCTACCATGGCTGTCGTGGCTGTTGAAACTCAAACACTGGAGCAATGAGTAGCTGACATGTGGAAGGAAACACTTTAATACTTACAGCTGAACTCAAATTTTTGTTCTTTGTCTTTGGGTATATGCACAGGACAGAGAATTTGAGGTTTGCAGCTGTGTTACTAATGATACTTTGCCTCCCTTTTTCCCCAGATGGAATTATTTCAGATGTAACCCATTTAGCATGCAGAGAACCAGAGACTAATATTTTAAGAGTGATGTTGTATTACAAATATCTAAGCCAGAAGCCTCTGAAAATTTGCAAGCATTACAGCTGTTGATTAGGCAGAGATCTTCTATGCAAGAAGGAGAAAGAAAACAGATTTTCTCTTCTATTAACAAATAGTGCAGTTTCATATACGCTTGTATAAAAGCATGCTCAGCTGGTGAGCCTGAGTTCACTAGAGTGCTGTACTCTTCACATACACTACATTTTTGGAAAGCTAACTATGTGAATGCATTAATCTAAAGCCTGAGAGCCATTGCAGAGGTTCCCACTGAAGGCTGGAGAAAAGGCAGTTGTGCAAAGCAGCTGTATTTCCCTCTAGGCTTCCTGCAAAAGGAACTATGATCTGCCAGGATCAGGATTCGGTCCTAACAGACCTCAGCACTGCTGACCTTGAAGCTGGCAGGTGTCTTCCTATCATTGTTCACCAGTTCTTTGCTTTCCTTCATCACACTAGGAAAGGTGAAACTGTCCCATTAAGAGTTTGTTAACCTTGTCCAGGAATGAGAGGCATGATTTTAAACAAAACAAAACAAAACAAAAACAACAAAAAAAAAAGTACAAAACTTCAAAATCAAACTTCCACCTCAAAGCACCATGTTTTCCCAGAGAAACATGCCAACCAGAAGAGCATCCACTTTCCATTTCTCATTGTGTTACTGGTTCTCAGAGATGAGCCTCTGCTGGCTCCCTCAGTCTGCAATTTCCTATGCTGCCCACATCTATCCAGATACAAACATATAATTTTGACGGAGGATTTTATGTTACAAGGTATGTTTACCACTAATTGTCTTAGTACAGATGTCCGCCTTTCCTTTCATTGATACGCCCTACGGCTGGCCACAGTAGAAAAGGAGAGAAGTAGTCCCCATTATTTCCTTCCAAGGTGACAGTGCCCACTTTTAAGGACTCACAGGACAAAGTCTTCCCAGCAAACCCCACCTCAGGTGTACTATGCCAACCATGGTGGAGCCACCAGTGCCAGTGCTGGTGGGAGGTATGGTGGTGGGATCTTCTGGCAAGTAAGATGCTAATAATTGGTGACATTTAAGCACAACACTCTAAGGACTCCCCATTTTCTTCCTTGGAGAAACCATGCTGCTTGAACAATGCTGATATTAGTGAAGCAGGTACTGGCTGCAGGAGAGCTGCCCTGCATCACAGTCTGGGTCATTGTGAGCACAGCCAAAATATCCTTCCCATAACGATAGGCCCCAGATTGAATTTTCCAAGTTTGAGAGCAAGGGTTTTATACAGAAAACAATACCTGTATTGCTCATTTCCCCCAAATAATTCTGACAGTTACCATCTCCCAATTTTACCTCAAAACGGCTTAAAACCCTCACCAATCCTCGTGCCCATCTGCATGCCCAATATGAAACCTTGCGACGGAACTGCCTGGACTGAATGGCAAAAGCCACCACCTTGCCACTGCTTCCTCTGGCCAATTACATAACAAGCCTTGACTGCCGTGACTCATTCTGGAGAGCTCGTTTCCACAGGTGTTTTTAAAATCTTAGAGGACATTTGCTGCCCTTCCTCAGGTAAGAGTGGAAGAGCAAACTGGTTTTGTATGGGTGTCCCTACTAGTGCAGCGCTTGCCTCTAGGGATGGTGTTGGTGCCAGCAGTGGCGCTGTCATCCTGTATGGGCAGAGCAGAGCCACTACCACGGCTGGAGCACCTGCCAGAAAGATTATTCACGCTCCTTGTACCTCATGTATAACTTCCTGATCCTGCACAAAACTATAGCTTTAGGCCTCCAATCTCTCACGACAGATAAAGAAAGGGTTTGACTGCTTGTGGCTGTTGAGGAAAGGCAGAGAGCCCAAAATAAACACAAGTACTGCAAACTGCTTCTACTACTGATAGTGTTCAACAACAGAGAAGTCTACCAAAAGAGCTGATTTACAGAGATTGCCTCATGTCAGAGCCAAGAGTCTAAATATGCTGGCTTTTAGGATGCACACAATCTGTTACGCCAGACTAATTACCAAAACAGGGGCGTATTTGACAGGACGGCATTAATAAAGCAACTCTTGCTGGTGTCAGGCATTTCAGCAGTCTGTGTCATGGCTTGCACTGAAAAAATACACCACATCCAAGGAGACACCAACAAGCCACCACCACGTCAGCTACTGTTCACTTAGGCCAAACACCGAAGAAATTACAGTGCTGCAGTTGATAGGTTTAAGTTCACACTCTTCACAAAGCCACAGAAACTCATGTGCCTGTTTTCTAACAGTCATCTGTGCCTTTAGAAATATTCCCTAATGTGCAATTACATGCCGTATGGTACACTGCGTGGCAACAGAACTTAAAATGGTAACAGGAAATCTTGTTTAACCTTAAATGTTTTTCTTGCCATTATAAAGACTCACAGATCTGTGTAGTGGATCTTTGGCTTACGGCTTTGGAGCTGAAGCTTGTCCTATCTTGAGGAGAAAGATAAATGTCCTCTAAAGTTCTGGCCTGTTTGTGATGAATTCCAGTGGGAAAAGCCTCTATCTTTCCATTTATTTTCACAGTGTCTAGTTTCCAGCTGTGTATCATATATCTACTAGATGCACAAAGAGACCAAGCTTTCGTCCTTATCCAGAAATTGTCTTGCCCGTGGTGGGACAGAGGTTGCTGTATGAAGATGCAGGAGGGAGACGAGCAAGCATGGCAGCAAGACGAGGCAGAGCTTTCTGTCGTTACACGTGAGTACCAACAGCATGATCAGCGATGAAGGACAGATCAAACAACTTCCTCCATGGTCTACTCATCAGTTACCCTACAGCCCGCCCAGGCTGTTAAATTAGGCTCAAGCTCATGAGTAGTATTACAGGACTGCTAGCTGAATGAGACTGTAGTTATGCCACTCCAAAGATATATTCATCATCTACCCTGAGCAAGCTACCTGTATCTTCATTCAGTTACAGTAATTTTCTGCAAAAAACAACCTTTACCTCTGTGGATCTTTGCCACCACTATAGTACAGTGAAGAGCAGTTCTACACAGGTCACAGGTTAGGACCAAGAGACCTTCCTAATTCCATGACCACATAAAACTTACTCCAACTTCAAAATGGTTACTTAGAAATTATAGAGGGGCCCACCAAATCTGATGTCAACTGAGTCAAACAGTGCTGCTGTGCTGTTTATGTGAACCCCCCAGCCTGATGTTCTCTAACTCCACTCCATATAGTCTTTTCTCATACATGAAACCCAGAAATGAACACTACAGTTGTCTCCTTCACCTTGAAAACCTCAAGACTGCTTAACAGTCAATTAGAGTACACACCAATTCCCATTTCCCATGTAGAAGCAGAAGTTTAGTATCGAAGTTTCTCCAGGTATCCCCAACTTACAAGATTCAAAGCCCTTCCAAGCTTGCATGCCAAGCCATCGATCGGTGCAAAGAACAGCTTATTCTTCAACTCTGCCTTTGACGTAGGCACGATACAACAGGAAAACTATTTTAAAGGGGCTACGCTGGATCAGCTTCCAAAGTGCTACTCCAGACTGAAATATTAAAGGGCAATATACAGGCAAAACAACATCAGAAGCCAGCAGCCAGCAATGTGCATCACAGATTGATTTATCTCAATTAGCACAGCAATTTCCTGCACATTTTCCAAGAAGCATCCATTGGTTTCCCTAAAAATAGGATGAAAATCACCATGCAAATTGTTGTCACAGCTCAAAATGCTGATCAGTTTTTTAAGGACACATCAGCCCATGTGCAGACAGGTTAAATTATGGCACAGCTATGACTGAGAAGCTAAATGCACTCCTTTGAAAATGCTGAATGAAGAGGTCAGCCTGTCTTTGAATCACCAGTCACAAGTCTGAAAGTAATAGGGGAAGCAGGTAGCTTTTGGTGTAGAGGTTGTAACTGCAAGTACCTGCCCCAGTCAGTGCATTTAATGCATACTGGCTCTTCCACGCACACCTCCTCTCTCCTTTCATGCTTTACTGATCCTTTTTGCTAATCAATCAGAAGAACTAACACTTATATTTTCCTCCCTCCTCTTGAGAGTGTGGATGAATGATTAAAGCTGCCAGGGTAACCTCTTTGGCATGCATGCCAATAACTCCCCACCTAATAGCCTTTCCTCTGCCTCACTGCCCTGGCCCACTGGTGATTACTGCAATCCCTTGAAGTGGTCAAATTGCAGGGCAGACCCCATGGAAACCTATTTGGAGTTGTTCTAGTTCATACCAAAGAATAACGTTTTTAATACAGATTGTTCTTTTTAAAGCTCTACAAAAGCAGCTGTAATCAATCGTAGTGGGAGCACTGCAAACCTCCACCAGGTTTCAGAAGCCCCATATCGATTCCTTTCCAGTCCATGGATTTCAGCAAAATAACCCCATGTGAGGAACTGAGAGTCAACTAACATGTAATCATTTAAATTAAGATCTCTTTGCCACTGGTAGCAAGAATTAGCAATAAACTGTCTCAATCAATTACATTCCTTCTGCATAAACAAGAAAATTACACATAAAACAACTATATTATTATGGTTACATTAAGCAGCAATTAAATATTGCTAGCAAATGTTATGCATGGCAACTGAAGTTTGTCAGAGATGAGGAGAAATCAGACTTCAAAGTTTAAGGAGTGAGCATTTCCAGTTCTGTAATGCATAATCTGTTATTCAACAGGGCCTTACTCATTGAACAACAAGGTCTGCGACTACCTCTGTGGACACAGTGCAGTGTTTGTCACCTGCAGCCACCAGCACTCCTAGTAACATCCCACCAAAGCTACCCACAAGCAGAAAAATGACTACTGGTAGATCTACAATCTGCTTGATCTTTCTAAAATTGTGTGCAGTTGTAGTAATTAGCTGCAGGAACTTCCCTCCCTTCCACAAACACATGCAACCTATTTCAGAAGATAAACTCCACTGAATTAAGTAAGAGAAATCCTGGATTCTCTAGAATGGAGAGGAATGCTGGTGGTAGTACATTTATATTCCAGGCTCGCTAGATTCTTAGTTAAGGAAACTAGAGCTCAAATAAGCTGTAAGTACACTTAAATGGAACACCTTTGTACCAGGTCCTTCAGTTTCACTGCAACAGAATATGCAGACTGGGCACTTAACACAAGAACAATTAATCAGGCTTTAAACAAATATATAAAAACCCCCAAGTCATAATCTTTATACTACTTCGGGTGCTAGTAGAGAAGATACTCAGCTCAAAAGTGGTACTGTATAATGATTAAAAATGCAAACTGAACTGCAGATCAATGTGAATTTTGCATTAGCCAAAACATGCTGGATGTGCTGACTTCTCACCCCAGTCCAGGAAAATAATCACATTATTTATTCAGGTAACTACTTCCAACTTGTTGGGTGATGGCTGGAAGCACAGAGGCAGAGGATTAGTCTGTCCTAGGTCAAAAGCACGGGTAAATTCAAAACTTGCTTAAATTAGGCCACAGGCTCTGCTGCCAGATGGATAAACGGTATCACTGCTACTCTTTCCACTGGTATAGGCTTCTCAGACACCAGCAGCAAACACAGATAGCACTGAGACACCAGGTACATCCGTGTGAGATACCTCTTTGTATTCCAGATCCTCAAACAGAAAGACAACAAAGATGATTTTATTGCTATTTCCAGGTGTCAGCTCATCTCACTGGTTTCTAAGATTGAATTGTTGGATTCAGCACTCTGATTCCATCTTACTTAACTGAATTTCTGCTACAAAGGTTTGGTTTTCATATCCTCTTTGATGCCGACAAAGATAAGAAATGAGTTTACTTCACATGGGATAAAACATTATTCTAATAACTTCCACTATAAAAGCAGTTGAGTGAAATCAGAGATAGGGTGGCTTGTACAGGCTATGTGGCTTCAGAAGCAGTCTTCTGTCTGGTATGCTGCCCTTCAGGCACGACTCCCCTCCTTCCACCAGGGAGAAGGAACTGGTGCATCACTGACACAAGCCCACCCGGCTCTCCAGCCAAAGACGGCAGACAGGTTGTGCTGGGGGGGACACAGCATCCTGCCAGCAATGCCAGACAAATTCCTAGCCAGCTGGGGCTGAGGCAAGTAGGAAGGATTTTCCCTTCCACCCTCCCTCTGTCTTTGACTTTCCTGCCAGTTCTCTGGGGCTTGTAGTGCAGCATCAGACTGGACAAGGGAACCATGGGGACAATTTCTTCTGAAGACATACACAGCCCACAGCTGTATTCAGAAACTAGATGGATATACTGAGCAGAACAACTAAAAGAGAATTTCAACTATATTGTTAAGAACTTCTCCCCACATGGTTGCCCATATCAACTGCACAGCAAGACAAACCAAGACAGAGCCTTGGTGAAGCTGTCTGCTGGGAGCCTCCATACCTGCACTTCCACACACTGTAACAATTAACCATTCTTATTCCTGAGACGAACGAGCTAACTAACGTGTCTGCTCTTAAAAACCCCCACAAATGCACATGGACACGGAGAGCATCAGGCTGCAACTGCACAGTAAAAGGTACATTAAAATAAAAGGGCTACTCCACAAGCAGTGGAAGGGCTGACACTGGATTTCCTACACCGGTTCCTCTCTCTCGCTTCTTTCCCTTGTGCGACTGCCTCCCTATAAGCTGTGCACATGGATATGGCAGAACATGGATCAAAAAACTCTGAAGATACAGGAATTTCTCAAAACTAAAGTTTCAGCTGGAATTACATAAGGGACCACCTTCAAACAGCACATAATTTTTTGGTTTAATGCATGGTTAAGAAAGCTGTTGGTTTAATTGAGGTTTTAGTGATAACAATCTCTCCCAGTTCTCATGAGCAACTACTTTTAATAGAACTGAAATAAGCTTCATATCAATTACCTTCAGCTGATGTTTTAAAAATAATGCCATATAAAATTAGCACCAAAAGAATTAATACATTAGTAATGAAGCTAGGGATAAATTACACTGTATTTGATAAATCTACTTCCCTTGGTTCAGTGGAAAGCAAGCCAAGTAAGTTGTCTGACAGCATTTTTAAGTCATAGATCTGACTGAAGAGTAAAATACAACAAAGGCTCTTTAAGGGTATTAAGTATCTTCTAACAAAGGACAATTCTTTCTTTCTTTCTTTCTAGCATTCATACTTTAAATCAGAGTTCTGCTGGAGGGAACAAAGATTTTCGTATTTCTACAGCCAAATCTCAAATCTTCAAATAGCTGTCCCAGCACCATCAATACAAGGTTAGCACCACTCCACAATCTTTACTGCCTTATCAACACTCCAAAGCTTTTAAAAATCTATATGCCTACAAAACCTCCGGGAGCTCTTACACATCGAGGATTTCACAGTATTATTGACCTGGGCAGCCTCTTTATCCTCAGTACGTTATTTTAAGCAACTTTCTGCCAGCAAGCAAGTCTCTTTGTTAGGCTTTGTCTATATGATTGCTAAAGCACTGCTTACAATACAGCACAAAACAGGGAGCTACTAAGCAGAAAACCAGAATGAGGTCTGTCAAACTCTCTTTTCATTTCTTTTTTTCCTCCACTTTCCTGATATGCTTCTAATACCCTACAGATCACTACCCTGCTGCCAGGAATTCTTCCATGCACCTGAGCGACCTCCTGAGCGGGGGCAATGTGAATGCACAGCAGACAAAACAGACTGAATCCATGTGGTTTTGGGACTATGCTCTCTAACTTGCACACTTTCTTTTGCCTTGTTTGAAATATACATACATACATACATATATATATATATATATACACACACATACACATGTATATATAATGCAGAGAAACAGAACCTGGCAAGAGTATGTACCTACTGAGTAAGAAAATACATCACCTGGCTTGGGAGTTGAGGAAGAGAACAACAGAGAGAGGTAAATTTCTCATACTTCAAACTCAAAGCCTGAACACTCCGCTCTACTCTTAAATCCCTTATCAGATAAAGGTCTCCAGCTTGAGGATCAGATTTCTTTGGCATGGCAGGAAAAGCAAATCTCAGCCTGATACAAAAAGCAATCTCATGGTCTTCTGCAGGTTCGTGCCTGGAGGTATCAACAGAGAAGGCCAGTGCTAGCACAGCAGTTTTCCTTGGATGTAACTTATGAACAGCCACAGTCGAGCAGCCACATCCATGCTTCTTCCACTTTTCTACCTACAAAAATATTTATGAGGCAATCCTGTTTGAGGGAGCAGCTCTTGCTTGTACTCTTACTTTGAAGCTTCATATCTTGAAAGCTTGTGTGCCCAGTGACCCATGCTATCCCTTGGTGTCATTAGAACTACTAGGACCTACCTTGTTTTAATCCAAGGGCACATCATAAAATCTGGTCAATTGACAGCCCACACAGGCACAGAGAAGATTTAGATTTGATACCAACTTCTGTATCACACTCGATAACTAGACTCTCAGCTGAGGGCCAAGATATACACTGGAAGCTGCCCAGGGAGAAGGGTAAAAGGAGGAGATTTAAACTTTAATCCACAAAGTCTTTACTAGCGGTATTTTATTTCAGGATATTAGATCAACTTTCCTATTTCCTTGTTAAACCTGTACCTTGTGGAGAGAATGGAAAGAACGGATGTTTTCTAAGTTATCAATTCTGTAATGCTTGCAAGTACCATAAAAACAGCTTTTAAGCAATGTCCTACAGAAGCAACTAATTCAGAACTGTCATCTTTCTGCTACTTAACATGGTTAAAGGTTGACAAAAATTGCAAGCACAATGAATAAGTAACCTATCAACCCTGTGTTATTCTAGATAAAGCGCAGATGTATTCCAATTATCTGCACCTTATTTCCACCACTTCTGCTTCAAAAATACAGCACATAATCTGCTCCACATAGCTGTCAATCAAATCGACAAATTCCCTTCAGTTTTCATTGCAGGTATGTCTAACGCAATTGCAGTTTGCAAGGGTATCCCAAGATTAATAACAAAACTAATTCAAATCACACATTTTTCTCTGCAAGCAATAAAAAAGGTTGCTACACTGATGGCATCAGAAAGCTTCTTAGTTCCTGTTCGCTTCAGGAAAAGGGTCACTCAGCACTTAGAAATGGAACAAGCAAAAAGGGGTTTCATCAGCCTAAGTGTTACAGATGTCAGCTGCTTAACAGACCTGACCTTGCACAAACCTGCTCACCTCCCTGGGTTCTGTGAGCTTAAAAAAAAATCCAAGGACAAAGAGGGAAGGTGTAAAAACTCTGCTTAGGGAGACCATACAGCAAGACATTCAGACCACTGCAAGACAATGCAGCATAGTTTTGCAACATTACTAGCACAAACTTGCATATGTACATCTAATAAAACAGAGGTCAAGAACTGCATTTCAAATACAGCAATGCAACACAAAGCAACATTATAACATAAGCATCTATACAGGTAGATGTATATAATGCTCATGTAACGTGATTTAGTGGAAAGTGTACAGGAGTGATCAAGAATTAACCTCTCCTCAAAGAGAAGGGCATGAAGAGCGTAAATCAGGTTTCCTCGTAAATATACACGTGCAAATTAGATCAAGAAGTTATCAATAAATACAATTCTTCAAACCACACAAATGGAAGCAGTGTTTTATGGCAACGTGAAGAATAAGAACATAAGGAGGCAATTGCAACATGTTACATCTTGAAAGGCAGCATTTGATTACTCGCTTTGACCAGACAGAAGAGATCAGAAAAATACTTTCTCATGCCTTTCTCCAGGACAACAACTGAAGAAGGGCAGAGGATGACCAAGAAGCATTTGAGAACTGAGAAGGTGAAGATCATTTCTGCTGAAAATTAAAGTCATGTCAATTCATTCAACTTCATAATGACACGATAAACAAAGACCACTAGGCAGAGGAACAGAATAGCTACTGTCATTTGATAAAGCAGAGTCATCAACCTATTTCATTTCTTTAAGAAATATGAGTCTGTACTGGACACATCCCACCAAAACTAATGATACTTGTCCAGTGAAATACAATGCTGCATTTTGCTTGCAGAAAAAATTGTCTTATCAAGATATGCTGACACCTTCTGAGTTTGCTGTGCTGAAACTGCTCACCTCACAGCCTGACAAAGCATGGCCCCGTCTGGAGACCAAAGCCACAGCCCAGCTCCTGACAGAGACTGTCCTTCCTCCACTAATTACATGTGCACACCCACAGGCCCACGCAGCGATCCCCCGGGAAGCCTCTAATGGACTGGGAGAGCGGATTACTACTGGCTTACAACTCAGATGTGTGCAACTGAAAGGCTTAACAAGCCTCCATTTCATTCTTTTTAGGTTAGTTTGAAGGGGAAAAATGAATGGCTATGAAGACCACCACCAAAAAAAGTGACATAAAACACAGCGCAGAGCAGTGGGATAATGCCTCAGGTCTCACTTTCTGGAGTGAGGTCCGTGTCAGAAGCCTCAATGCCTTCCAGAAAGGCAGAATTTGCTCTTTATTTTCTCCCCAAACACCATGTCCTTCATGAGGTGGTTTACAATTTTAAAGCCATGCTCTGCAGGTTTAACATTATCAAAATCTGCTTTGGAAGTCACTCCCTTTTCTATGACAGGCCATGGGGCAGAAAGGAGAGGAAACGGTCCATCCCACCTGACTCCTGCCCAAGGCACCAGCAGCTACCGGCCCTGGGAATGCTGCTGCTCCTCATATGCACCATCTCAGAAGCCACCGGATTCAGGCAGGCAGCAAACGGCACCAGGAGCCAAAAGCATCCCTCCAGGCAAGCTGCAGCCTGCTTTTACAGAAAATGCAGCATTTTCTTCATTACTTTCCCAGCAGGACCAGTTTGAAGTGGCACAATATTTGCATTCAGAGAGAAAAAAAATTCATTTTGTCATCAGAAAGCTGTGGAGAAATTTCCAGCAAGCTATCTCCAGGCATATGCCCACTGGACACAAATTTTTCCCCACTCGCTTTGTGGCAGCTCCAACACAAGCCCAGCCAGGCACAGGCCAGCCACCGGGACCTGGTTTTTGAAACCCCATTTTGTGAGGATGGGAGAGGGCTGTGTTGCTCCTCTCTCTGTGTTCATTACCACCACATTTCAGAGGTAACACAAAATGGAAAGCACTTGGGTTGGGAACAGCCAAAAGCAGTCCTTCAGCACTTCCTGAAAAAAAAAGATAAAAGTGGCACTTAAAGATCTGACCACAAAAGCTCAGTACATACAGACTGCATATTGAGAGATGGGTGCAATAGCACTGCTTTTTTTGTCTGTTCTCTTTTTAAATCGATACATGAGATTCAAATAAAAGGATAATTTAGGATACCTCACACCATTGCTCCATCTTACAATATCTTAGGAAATTAACTTAATATCCACTATTGACGTATAAACGAGATATATATTATCCTATATATCTCGGGATATCCCATTATCAATTTATAATCAGCTCTATCATCTATAAATTAAACCTCATGTCACTGAAAGAGTTGCTAAAAGGAGCATGCTTCTCCCTGACTTTTGAGCCTGCTCCACTCAATCACACAGCTGAAGGTTTCCATTTTGTTGGAGAAGGTTGTCATTCACGACACTATGCAGCACTGAAGGAGCCAAACAGATTAAATGGACATCTGCATTTCCAATCTGCTATAAAGTGGTTTAATACCAAGCAGTGTTTAAACAGTAAAACTGTCTGCAATTTCTGCTCTATAATCTGTGAGTAATCAATCAGTCTCAATGCTGAGCTTCCATTACTGCTTCTCTGCAAGTAGATGGAAAAATTTCCAGGGCACATACTTCTTGTTTATATCCCAACACTAAAGAGGAATTAAACACAGATTCAGCCTGCATTCACAGTGATCCTGGCACACGTCAAGTCTCAGGCTTGTATTTTCAAAGCAAAGCACAGAAAGTACTGTGAACATCCAGTTATGGCAGCTATTTGGCATTTTACTTCCCCTCTGAATGCACCATTGCAATAAATACCCTGAGGACTTGCCAAAGCAAAGCAGAGTAACCCATGAGAGCCCTCATCCTCATACTCTTTGAAACCTCGGCACCTCAGAAGAGAGGTGCTCAGAGAAAGCACAGGATGCAGCTGTGGTCCCATGCCACCAATGGAGTCTGGCTGCTCTCCATCCCAAGCAACAGCATCAAACTTGACATCTTTCTCAGACTTGCTGCTTGACGTTGTAATGTCTGTGGGATTAAGACTGTGGTGCTGGAGATTCAAAGGCTTACTTCTTTTAACAATGCAATCTGCATTGACACATTTTGCTTAACGTGTAAATGTCCCTTGCTCTAGGGAGCTACACAGGTACTGCCAGCAAAAGCTATGCAGATCAGCAGCTGACCTCTCTGCTCAAGAAAACTGAAGGTGTTTCCATTTAAGCAGGGGAAGGCCAAGAAGGAGACATGGGCACTCTGACCCAGGTACAGGATTCAGGTTGGACCGAGGCCAGAGCTAAAGACAGGTAGCTCACAGAGGCTCAGTGCACCTTGTGACAGGGTCACACCTGGATTACACTGCTGCCTCAGAGGGATGTGAGCAGGCCCAGGCCATCCCTCTTACGCAAGAGATGGCTTCCAGAGTGGATTAATGCTCAGCCTTTCCACCTTCCTTAATTCTGTTGTGCACAAGTTGTTGCAGAGTTCTCTCTGACATGGTATATAAAGCATGACTAACATCCACCACCTGTTCACCCTTTGATATCAAAAGGGTGACACTTTCACCCCTGCCCCAATGCCAGGCTTCAATGTGACAGAGACCCTTGCTTTTACTGAAGTGGTCATACAGGTTGTCCCACAAACACACCAGGTTACACAATTCAGTTCAGTGTGGCAGAAGTGAAACAGTTCTCCCTAACAGGGCTATCAGTGGCTGAATCCACATGTCTCAGATGACAACTAGTTTAAAAAGCAGCTCCTGCCCCATGTGTTTATTCACCAATAAATTTTGAGTGTCTAGCAAGTGCCCAGCATGGTGGGCTGGACCAGGAGCTCCGAAGACGGGCATTGCTCCTCACTCTGTTCTGCTGCTGACTGCAGTCACCCAACCTCAATGGTGCCTCCTACATGGGATGGAGGTTTCAGCCAGCCTCATGAGAAGTGCCACAGCCTGAAACATAACATAAGCCTTGGATGAAACCTAATGTATTTTTCCAATGTTACCTGCATCTACTCCTACTCACTGTGTCCCTCTGCTTGGCACAGGGAGACAAGGGATCAAAGCAAGTCCTTGAAGAGTCATATGCACATGCTTTTCCCTCTCAATAGCTATGTACCATTAGGTTCAATCACTACAAATAGAGTTCACTTGAAATTTTGAATCCACTGGCCTCATGCTGGTTTATCCAATTCAGAGCTTTGGCAATCTCAGATGAGACTAAGGACATGGGGAAAAAAAGTCACTGCGTATTTCAAGCATCTAACTTTACTTCTATTCAGAGTAGCTAAATTTAGGACCAAAAGGTCCTTCTACACATCAATGGAGAAAGGTATACTCCAGCAGGGTGCTCACAGTCCTGATTTTATGTTTGAATTCAGACTCCTCAGTTAACAGTTGAACAGTCTTCTCAACATATCATAAGCAAGAGAATCAAACTCTGACTGAAATAGCACGTATGACATCAGGTTCCAGTAGGTCTGAGTGAGTTTTGGAATAATGGTAGAGAGGCACATTACAAAACCAGCAGATTATCTGCATCTTCCAAGGGAACAATTACTGTGACACCAGCACATTTACAAGACTAAGAAAAAACCTCCGTATCTCAGAGCTGCCATGAGATATGCTGAAGAAAAACCCAAACTCCATGACTTGCGGCTCCAGAGACATACTTGTGCAACTGACAGTTCCAGTAAGGGACCTCTGCTCATTTGCAATGACACAGTATAACCCAACCAAGTAGGTGACTTCTCCCTGGGCTGGAACAGCAAGCACTCATTTCTCTGGACAGTTTACAAGGAAGGGGAAAAATAGCAACCACAGCATAATTCCTGACTGCAGAGCTCTTTCAGCAAGAAGCAGCTGTATTTCTCTGGCCGTGTACAACAGCAGCTATTCCAGCTATATAAGCACCTGGATGTCACTGTCATGAAATTAAATGTGCACACTTGGCTGTATAGAAAACCAATTCTGCTGGGTAATTAGCACTGCATTATGTGCCAAAAAAAATTCTTCCAGATAAACTTTTTACCTCTTCCTCTGCTTCTTATAGTCACTTTTTGACTGCTATGAAAATTATATTGTTCCTCTCTTGGAGAACTATAACTCTCCTCCAGTTCTTAATTTTACCCTGTACAGTTATGAAATCAATAGTAGCACAGATCCAATCTGAATGCCATCCAGCACGTAGAGGAGAATGCACACTGAACATAATAATGCTTTAGAAACAAGATTTTTCATGTGCCACTTTGAGTAAAGGAAACCAAAGGAGTAGCTGCATTGTGATACAGTCATTGAAATCCTCAAGACACACAACTGTTCAGACTTGCGCTATCCCAGAAGGATGTAATGGTTTGTAAAACCTGCAGATTGTGTATTTTACTGTATCTTCTCATGCACAGTGACAATGAAGTAATCTATTAAAGCTTAAAATTAAATCTGTATCTATCGTGCCATGGGACAGAAACCAGTCAAATCAGTTCAAAATTCACAGTTCTCTTCTATGTGAAAGAGCCTTGTATACCTATCTGTTAGAGAACAGCAGAAAAATTGACCTAAGGCCAACCTCTAAAAGGGAGTTGTGCTTGTGTTAAAAAGTGCTTGAAGTTTTTTTAAAATTATACACCTATTCTACCTGCAGACAATAAGAACTTATTCCTTCAGTATAAGATGGTACTCCAGCTCCTATTCCTGTGCCACCTTCTTCACTTTAGACTCAGGCTACTGATAAATGCCCACACAGTATGAAAGCCCCCTAAGGATACCTGCATATAATGCACTTACAAACAATGGTGTCCTGGTCACAGATGAAATTACCTTACAGTGGCTTAGAAAACCTTCCAAAAGGGACAAACTGTCCTAATGTAATAAGAGGCTGTGGGAACAAACAAGGCGAGAACAAAACAAGACAATTATACAAAAGCAACTTCCCAACAAATGTCTGAGAGGCTATCACAGGATACTGGCGTGCTTCCTGGCCCCAAGCTGAAGTACCATCGCTGTTCATTGGCAATAAGGAAAAAGGAAAAGAGAAAAAGCACAAACAAGTACGGAGAATTTAAAATCCATTCCTGGAGAGCCCAAACTGCCCACAGGGCCGGGCTTAAAGTGAGGCATCGAGCTTCAGAGACACTTACTTTTAGGCAGGTATTTTTATTGAGCTCCGTGCCCAAAATCCTATTTTAATCACTGTAAATCTTGTAGCTGTGGTCAGGGGTGCCCTGTTGAGCTTCCTAAACACAGGCATCTTGCACTGCTTGTGATGCCTCAGGCACACTGCCTTGTTCCCAGTTCCTGCTCCAGATGGACATGTGCCTCCTGCAGGTCCCATCACACCGTCCAGGACTGGACTGTGCGAACCTCCCAGTGCCAGAAGGTATCTCAAATGTCACAAAAAAGTTAAGATTATTTGTCTTCTGTGTCCCATGCTGGGAGGGCTGCATTTGCAGGCAGAAGGAGGAAGCTGTCTCTGAACTGGGGACTGGTCTGTGACATACAAGACAAAAGACCCTGAATGAAATTGCGCAGATGTCTGAAACACTTCTGGAATGCTCGGCTTTGCAACATAAACAAAGTTTGGCTTATCACCCTTCGGTCAGAGTACCCCTGCACAGTGAGGCAAGCTTTGGAGAGTCAAATCCCCAGATGCTCCTCACAGCAGCAGACATCAACCTAAACTTCTACATCCCATGTGTGCAAGATGATTACACAGGATACAAGACCTATGCTCAGAATTTTTTTCCCCATCATGCTGTTTTTTTAAACTAAAAATGCCAAGCACAGAAAGTTTCCAAACTTTCACAGAGAATTTAAGTAACCTGTTGCTTCAAGAAGTGAAAAGAACATGAATGCCTTTATAACACAAATCTATTAGACAAATTTTTTAACAACTAGAAAACCAAGGACCCAAATCTTCGCCCTCTTCCCCAAAACTTTGATTTGCTTAAACTGATTATCCTTGCTCCTGTGAGAATCTGCAAGAGCTCCTGCACCAGCGAAAGGACACATCTAAGCTCTCCCAGTGGAGCTTTTCTATAGATCACTAAGCTCCTCTCACCCTCTGTTGCCTCCGACACATCCACGTCAGAGGCTGTGGAAGTGCAGGCTGCTACATCAGCCACAGCTTCTTGCAGAAGGAACAATTCTCCTCTCCTTTGCCGTAGTGAAAAATATGTTAGAAAGGACTTGAAGGCTGCAGTCCCAAACTGGATCTTATATAAGGTGAGCAGCTGAAGACAGTGAAGTGAAGCATTACCAGTTGCCTGTATTAAAACACATGTAGATCTTCTACTTCCAGAGTTTCCCATTGTACAGATTATCAGCCATATCTACACAGACATCAGCAAAGAATCTTGGTGAACATCTCATTCTTTCTTCGAGGCCAGAAAGACAGGTCCAGGCAGAATTTGCCCAGACTGATGCCTTATTACTGATGTTTCTGTCTTGGCTGGATTAAGCCAGAAACTGGCCAGACAGGGGAGTCGATAGTAGCTCTCCCTTCCTCATCAAGGTGGTGATGAAAGCTCCAAATAAGGCTTCCAAAATAAATCCTACTATGACATTTTTAGGGCGTAGGCACACCCCAAAACCGCATAAACCAACAAGAGGGCTTTTGTTCTCTTGACTGAAGTCCAAGCATTTCAGAGCACTCCACTAAAGACCAACCAGAAAGGCTACCTATTTCCTTCCTTCCCAGGCTCTCAAAAACACTAGCAATGGTATTTTTCTTCAACCATAAATCAGACTGTCTACTAACACACTGCAGCACGGTATGTAGAATTTAATTTGTACAGGCAGTCCAAAAAAAAAAAAAAGCATGACTGTATACCATACCTCATTCACTTCTATTAAAAATAGGCATTTTGCTTTATTGCAATAATTCCTAAGGGGATAAAGGGACAATTTTAGATTTTAAAAAAACCCAAAAACCTGTATACACATATACACACAAAAGAAACACACTCGAAATCCCGTTCACAAAATCCAGCCATCACCAGAAAAGGACAAGCCCCAGATTTTAATTCCTTTATAGGCTTGAATTCTGTGATTAAATTAAACATATGAGCAATTAACTTTTGTGAAAGTATCATATAAGCTTTACTGCATATACAATTAGGAAGCCTTGACAGCTTCCTACAGAACAGCCATTCCCACAGGGGCTTTTAATTTCTTTTCAATACAAGTACCTCTTGTGATGAACAGAGAACAATAAACAAACTCCTCACAACAGCCTGAGGATCACAGCACAGTCTGGGGCATGGCGGAAGGAACAGAGGATTTTTTTTTTAAATCTTTATTTAGAAATTTAGAAAACTTGCTATACTTCTAAATTTCTTTGATTTTCCCATGAAGTGTGGTTGCTGCAATAACAGTCCCAGGTATTTAGAAGTTGTTAGCAAGCTGCTTACTCTATGTTCTGTCCTTTTAAGGTAGAAAACACATTCCAAGTTTAAACTTGCTCAATGAACTCTAGTATCTGGGCCTAAAACTTTTCCTGTGTAAAGCAAGACATCATCTAAATGTTTCTACTGTTTTCAAATACACAGGGAAGATTTGTTTGTCTGTGTCTTCCTGATATTGCCTTGAACCAGCAGCATTAACTCAAATGTCTCTTACTTAAGGAAGGAATGAGCATTATTTTGAAAACTGATCCAGCACAAGTACTATACGTAAATTTAAACTTACTTATTTGGGGTAACTTTCTTAAACAGTAAAATCCTAGGGCTGCTTCTGGCAACAGGAAAAAAAACACTTATATTTTGTTGGAACTACTCTTCAGCACCTGTAATGAAACCCACTGTGTTGGTTTTGGCTGGGATAGAACTTGTTTTCTTCACAGTGGTTAGTATGGGACTGTGTTTCAAGTTTGTGCTGAACGCAGGGTTGACAATATAGTTATATAGTTTTAACAATATAGTTTTTGTTATTGCTGAGCAGGGCTTAAACAGAGCCAAGGCCTTTTCTGCTTTTTGTACTGCGACAGTGGCAGGAGGCTGGGGTTATATGGGAGGCTGGGAGGAGACACAGCCAGGACAGGTGACCCAAAGAGACCAAAGGGATATTCCGTAACATGACATCATGCTCAATAAATAAAGGAGGGAGAAGGAGGAAAAGGGAAATGTTTGCAGTGATAGAGATTGTCTTCCTAAGTAACTGTTACACCTGATGGGGCCCTGCTCTCCTGGTGATGGCTGCCCATGGGAAGTAGTGAATTAATTCCTTGTTTAGCTTTGCTTGTGTGCACAGCTTTTGCTTTCCCTATTAAACTGTCTTTATTCCAAGCCACGAGTTTTCCAGCTTTTACCCTTCAGTTTCTCTCCCTGATCTCGCTTGGTGGTTGGTTGCTGGATGGGGTTAAACCATGACATCCCAGCTTGTGTGCGCTGAATCCAAAGCACAGGCAATATTACTGCCCTTAGAGAGGTAGCCTTAAATTATGGGAACTTGTTCCTAACAATCACTGACAAGAGAAAAAAAAGAAAAGTTCAGGCTTTAGCATATTCCTCTAAGCTAACAGGTTGTTGAAACACTGAAGCCAAACCTGAGGGATTTTCCTTCCCTCAAAAATAATTAAATCACATTAGAAAAAAAAAATTAGAGTAGAAATAGCATACAAACCTAACTTTTATATTGGACACTAATGGAAAAGGATACAAAACCAAATAAGTTTAGGAAAGCATTAACCTTAATTATACTGTGAAAATCCATAGCTGGTAAAACAATCATCCACATCTAATACTTATTATGTGCCTTAAGTAAAACTGAGTACCTAGCTCAAGAGAACCCCTGCTTAAAAATTAAACATAAATAAACTGAAGCACAATAAGCCTCCGCAATTTAAAGGCAGTGCTCTTAAGTACAGTCATGAAACAACAGTTGTACTACAGCATCTGAGATTGTGTTTCGAAAGAGATGCCATTAGAGGAACGAATTTATTAGAAGAGAATGCAGCAATTCCTGCCAAGCTGTTTGATAGAAACCAGGCACCTATATAACCTAATCTGAACAACTTCCCATTACCAGTACCACTTCCTAAAAGGAAGGCATTAAGGCTGAAGGGCTCTCCCAGCAGCTACCACAATTCACTACACAGAGCAAAGCAATCTAGCAGAATTCCTTTTCTAAAAAGTAAAATGGTCATCCTGAGATGTCTTTCCAAATCAGAATTATTTAATGCTTCTTAACAGAGAAGGACTTGTAGCATACTATAGAATTTTCAAGTAATTTAGTTGTTTACTTTTTACAGGCACTCAAATGGGACTTCTTATCCAGTCCCCCTCCTTCTACCTTAGTTCTAGGCCATGCTGAAGGCAACAGTGCTGTCACTTATGGTTTAGATAAAGAGACCTCAGTGCTCGCTCAGTGCTGTGGCGAGAAATACTCTCACACAGCGTAGATCTGTATTTTTATCTCTTTGCAATCTCATTGAAGACTACAGCTTTCTTTTACACAGTTGAGGTATCAAGTTCTAGCAAGGAGGCTGTAACACTGAGCTCTCAGTACCCACCTCTCTTGAAACTCAGATTACCAGGAAAAAAATGCTCCCCTCTTATTAGCCTTTTATTATGAAATAGCTATTCACAGATTCCTGAAATACCTGCAATTCTTTTCATTCACTACGAAGAAACTCATATAAAGCTTAATGAATTGCAGAAACATTATACACTAACAAAGGCAAGATGCTTCAAGAAACAGGAGGAATGCTCATTCAGCATCACACAACTCTGAAAAAATTATAGAAAGTAACAATGTTAAAAAAGGTATATTTTATAAAAAGTTCCCACAACATCTATGTAAGGGATATAGAAACAGAAAACTAATTTATAGCACATACACTTTCTAAAACGGAGTCGTTTGAATTATAGGAAGAGAATGAAAAATAGGAGACAATGGTAAAATATTGTTGTTTTGATATAAACCTGCCATAAACTGTAAATTATAGTTTCCTTATCAAGTTCTTCAAAGGGCCAGGGAAGCAGAGTGAGGTGACATGCTAACAGATATCCCACACTGCAGATTACACTGTGCTCTCAAACTCACACAACACCTTT
The DNA here is from genome assembly GCA_013398955.1 of Callaeas wilsoni. Lineage (NCBI taxonomy): Eukaryota > Metazoa > Chordata > Aves > Passeriformes > Callaeidae > Callaeas > Callaeas wilsoni. Next base: position 28,481 of record VWPU01018984.1, read on the forward strand.
TTTGAGGTTAATTCCCATGGCCTAATTGAGAGGAGAGAGGTCCAAAGCTCAAGCTTCACTTGGAAAAGGCAAGGTGGAAGAACTTTCTCTGCCTGCTTTGCTTTTCTCAGCATTACTCCAGCAGGTGTCACAGACTCTCTGAAGGACAAACAGAGGTCATACCAACAGCTGGTACCAGCTAACTCATCACACCAATACAATTCGGAAACCTGCTTCCCTAAGAGTCACATGCAAAGCATGGCTGCTGGAATTTGTCAAATAAAGCAGATCTGCCAAAAAGAAAAAACATTTTGCCATGTAGCTTACACCAGTTATTTCTATTTCCAAGACTCCACCCTCCCTGTGTTGCTGGTGAGGCAGCCTCAGGAGCAGAGCAGCCCCCCACTGCCAAGGAGAGACCCACCAGTGGGAGCAGCGGGCACAGCAGTGAGAAAAACAGAGAGACAAGGAAGGAAGAAAAGGATATATAAGGGCAGGTGAAATAAAGGGGTAATTTCCCAGTATAGCTTCTCTTCAATAGAGTACCTCAAATTTTACAGTAGCAAAAGCAACCTAGTAGCAAAGAAGAATGATATAAAGGTTGAGCAACTGCAAAAACAAAATATGATGAATCAGTGACTGCAGAAAGGCAGCTCTTCATCACTAACACACCCCAAGAGGATAAATCATGGTGAAAGTCCTATTACATGAAAATTCAGCCACCTGGGAATTCAAACAGTTAGCAGCCAGATCTATTTTTAATCACATTTATCTGTCAGGCCTAACAGCAGAGAGGGAAGGATGTGACAAAGCCAAATCCTCTGAAACAGAGCAGAACTGACTACGGGCTTCAAAGGTACGACCTTACTGCACTCACTGAACAGTATGCGCCTACAAACCCTGCCAGCTCCCCAGGCCAGGGACAGAACAACCGGCTTCAGAGGAACACGCGAGTGAGCAGTTTCAAGCAAACTCCTGACTTCAGTAAACTAGAACTCATCTGTGCCTGATCTACATGGGATGAAGCACCAAAGCCTCTCTGGTAGGAAACAGCAGAACCAGAAATATAAACAACTTCCAGGGACAGTGAGTATGTAAGAGCAGAATTGAGGTCTCAGTCCCTGTGTCACGTGTGACGTGGATTTGGAGGACCCACTCTGCAACGTTGCCGAGGTTCATGTGCACCAGTACCTGCACCAGGTGTGAGCTGGCCAACTCAATACTAGACCAAAGCCTACAGCTGCAGATTCCCAGATGCCACATGAGACTCCAGCCCTTGCAAACATCCCCTGATCTTGCCCTGAAGAGTATCCTGAAGCAAGAGCAAGGCAGTGGCCATCCAAAAGCCTGGGCTTCAGCCAGGCCTGCGCGGCAGTACCAGAGACAGTGGAGACTCCACGGGTTTATCCCTACATTGCTGACCTGGGGGTGGGGCTGAGGATCTGGGAACAGAGAAGAGCAGACAATTGCCAGTTACCAAGTGAGAAAAGCATGACTGCTTCACAAATACTTAGCAAGGAGAGCTTGGAAGGTGAAGTATTACTTAACTGAAAAGGGAGTATGACACACGTTTTAATTCAGTCACACGTAGGAATGCCAAGTCAACAGAGTTACACAGGCAATGACAACCACTGGTTTCCTTCATGTGAAGCATAAAAGAAACACCCATTCTTCCAATGAAGATTTGTTAAGACTCACGAACTTCTGTCATTTTGATTTCCCCTTTCAAGGGCTGACCAAAATAAGCGAGCCACTTGTACAGCACTTTCTTTTAGAGTTACTCATGTTTTCCAGGGAGATAATTCCATGTTTGTCTGCAGTGATCTGCATCCCCCCTCTCAGCTGCATTCCTAACTTTTATTACCAAACTGCCTTCAGTACATAAAATTTACTTTTTATAGGTAGTAACAGTTCCTAGGACAAACCTGCAAGCAGTCAGCTGCCTGTTCTCGGCATTTGTCAGCTCTTCCTGCTCAGCCTGCTCCTCTCAACACAACACTTCGTGACTTTGCCTTACTTCCATCTTTTCACTGGCACAACACTGAATAAAGCAACCAGTGCAGTGTTAGTCTAAGTGTTCATACCATTCCATGCTTATACTGAATTTTGTACCATCTCTCTTCCCTCCAGAGTACTAAAATTACTTCTATTATTTTGTAAGTTCATAAATAAACTAAGCAGCAGACAAGAGCATGCTCTGGCCTGTCTTGGATCAATCCAAAACTGTGAAAACACTTCATGGAGCAATTTAATAAAGCCAACAAACCCTCCAAGGAACATATTTGCTCAGTTTTGGCCCTGTACCCTGGTATCAGTTTTGGATTAGAGCTTGCACCTGTGACTCTGAACTTGGACCTTTATCAGATGCCTGCACTCATGTCTCACTTTATGCACAACAAGGAGTCCCACCAGGGACCCCATCTGGGCTTCCTTGGTGTGCTTAACTTAGAGCATGTGCTTAAGTAATGGATTGCATCTGATTTGCTTTTTTAAAAAATTTTTAATTCATGCTGAAAAGAACTGCTCTGAAAATACAAGTTCTCTTTATTTTTTGTTTTATTTACAACTCAAAAATACTTTAGGACACCATATAAATAAGTGCTTGTATCCTAAGATCTTTTTATTTAGCATCATCAACAATTGAGCGGTCCTAAAAATGAGATACATGCAAGAGAAAGAAAAGAGTAACATCTGGGATCCATCTAACCTGAACATCACCACCAGCCTCTCCAGACAGTACCTACTGCACATATCCAACATGAGGCCCAGCAGGAGCCCACCTGTCACAACAAAAATGCTGCCATAGTTGCACAAAGTTTTATTTGAAGGACAACAATCATCAGAAGCTGAAGAGATATAAGTGAGGTGATGGATCAACCAGTATTTAGTGTTATGCAACCAAAAGACTTTTTTAAAGCAGTATTTAGTAATAAGTAGAGACTGGGATTTTCTTAAATCCCAACAAAACAAAGACCATCATCCAGCAGAGCAAAGCTCGTGCACTAATAGATGTGGACTCCTGCACAAGGAATCACTCCCATTTCAACCCCTCTCCCTTGATAACTGAAATCCTCAAGCATCCTTATTTATCTTGGCTTCAGTTACTGATGCCACATGGCCAAGCCACGGCCCCTGGCCCACAGGCAGTGCTTATCCATGGCCATCACAGGCCAATGGCAGGGCCACCCAGACCTCCTGGCGGGGGAGGAGGAAAGGCTCAGGGACCAAGGGGCAGTGCGGGGCTCCCAGCCACACGCCCAGCTCACCTGCTCCCCTGCAAGAACACAGCTGGCAGCAGAACCATGAGCCTGCAAGCCACCTCGGCCCTTCTCCACCTCTGCAAAGGTGACAAGGGGGCTTGGGGCATGAGCCCCAGGGGAAGCTGGTAGTGGGGCTCAGGCAAGAGGGCTGTCCACCTCACTGTGGGCATTAGGGATGTACTTGGGAAATTAAGATGGTCACAATTCTCTGAATGCCCTTTTGCCAGTTTAAGCATCCAATTAATTTGAGGGTTAATTTCATTAAGCCATAACCATGAAACAGTCAATACTTCTTTGCATCTATCAAAGTCATTGATGGATACCGAGCATGACCAAAGCACCTTCCTTTCCCATATAAATGAAGTTCTGCTTAACCTACATCCTATGTGCACACAGAGATGTAGCTACAGAAAATGGCTTGGAAGAAGAGTGAAAAGAGCTGTGAGCATGTAAGGAATTTTTTTTTAAGAATCACTTTGGTGAAGTCTATTTAAAATAAATCTCTTTTGAAAGGCATTGTAATGAAGTTCTGTGTGCTTGTCACCATGCGCTTTTACAGGACATACTTCAAAGCATTTCCTTTCTTTGCTGTGATGCCACCTAAACTTCTATCTTTTTCTGTCACACCATATTTATTTTTGTTGCTCAATGTTTATTCCTCTATAAATCAAAGTAGTAGAGAAATAGATGTGCATGTATTTATTATCAAAACAAGTAACAGGTCAGCTCTCTTTGTCATGCTTTCACCCTCTAAGAAAAACAACACCACCTTTTCATACTCTCCTTTCTATCTGAGGTTATTCCATCCTTCAGTGTCTCCAAAGCTCTAGCTTCACCCACCCCTCCCACCGGAATAACATCTCCAATTCCTACAACACAAACTTCACTGAAGTCAATGGCATTTGCTCAGATACAACCCACAGCAAAAGCAAAACTAAGTATCTCAATGGAAATCAGTAAATGCTCTAGCAAATTTTGCTCAGAAGCAGACAAGGTAAAAGATGCTATTAATATGAACTACTTTATGCTGCACTTCTCTAATATTCAACACTGAGCATCATCTTCATCCCAGTTCTTTGGTTTTGGTGGCAGTAACTAGACTAAAACTGATGTGATGGAGGGGGAGAAACAAATACTGGTTTGCAGGAAAGAGGGAAGGAAGAAAAAAAGACATCATATAGCAGTATATAGCTTACAAAACTGCTTTTTCCTATATAGATTCAAAACATAAACATGTTTTACAAAGCCTGAATCAATATACTTTCATCCAGAGGATACCAGAAAGTTGAGGTTTAATCATTTCTACAACTTTCCTCTTTGCATTCAACCAAGACAACATTAGGTTAGGTTTCCCCCTTACTTCATTGGCTGCAAGGTCAGCCTTTACTTCCCCAAAAGCAGAGGACTTCCTGAACGCCCTGGTGAGGCTGCCAGGCTGCCCATATCATCCTTAGGGCACCCTTCTCACCGTGCACAAGACGGAAGAGTCCAAGCTGGGAAGAGGCACACAACTGCAGGCCCCAGTGCTGCTGTTCACCTACAGAATGCTCAAGAAGGAGCCACTGCCGTTTGCTGCATTGCATGAATGCCTGCAAGCTACCGGATGAATTATGCATTTGGGATAGCACCGGTTTCTATTTTCGTGGTGCTGAGATGGCCATGTGCAGCTGGAGGACTGGACTCTATTTTTTTCCAAGCAGAAGACTTAAAATACTTCAAGTTTGCTGCCTGAGGGTGGGAAAGCAGCTTATGCTATACAACAAGAAGCTTCTCACATTGTTATGAGAGGTTCTAATTTAATGTAACTGGGGTAATGGGTAGCCAATTTTAAGCGGGTGGTTTGGTTTAAATATTAACTGTGGTGGTACATAAGACTTTATTCAAAGGGCAAGTTTAGCTGCATAGTGACAGTTACAGTTTACAAACCAAGTGTAACGCAGCAGAGAACTGCCTTGAATTTAGGCCCTTGAAAGTTACTTTTAATCCTCAAAGTTTCATACGCTGTGGTCTCTTTAAAAAAAATCAATAAAAACCTCACACGGAACACACTGAAAAGGAAATTAATAAAATAAGAAGCATTGACTTTTTTATATGGTAAAAGTATGTAACTAAATCTGTCTCCATAATCCAGGCAGATCATGCTGATGCGTGGAAATCCCTGAACTGCTGGGCAACAGAAACTGTACATTCAAAAAAGTGAAGTCCCTAACTTGTTTTGATTCCTCAAGGCAAGTCTGCAGCAAACTGCCACTTAATGCATGAGCAAAATACCACTTACCAATCATTTCTTTTCAAAAGACCCAGCAACACATCCCAAGCTGCTGTTTGAGGCTAGATTGCTACGCCTTTGCTGATCACGGTAAAATCAGTTCAAATTTTGGGGCTGATCTTTTATTTTGCTTTGTTTGTACCCAGTCTGCTGTTTTTTTAAGAAATAAACCAATACAATTCTAGCCAACTCTTTTTGGTTCCCCTTTGTTCTGCCTTTCATATATAAATGGAGTTTTGCCTTTGCCATCAAACAGCCATAATGCAAACATATGAATTACTGTTTTCCTGTCTCATAGAAAATCCTGCCTGCTCCAGCCAGAACTCTATATGCATTCACACGTTCTGGATGTTCTGGAAAATGGTATCTGTACTACACTCAGACATCCTCTGATGCTAAAGCTGAACAGCAATCCCAAATAGACTAATGCTTCACTTTAGTACTGCTTTCCTACTTCCGTCTCCACAAAGACTTTCTGGTCCTAAAAAGACACCTGTCATTTCTGGATGCTTAAGCTTCAGAGATTAATCTACTGACATTTAAAAACAGATTTTAAAAAAAAAAAACTGTTCAGAAACTCAGCTGTGTGACATGCATAATATTCACCTAAATTCATCAGGAGAAACCACAGCATTGCTTGAGTAGATGATCCACTTCAATCCTGCCTGAGAAACAAAGAAATTCGTATCTCTAAAGGATTTGTCTTGGAGAAGTGGCTGCTTTCTGAGTGCTGGGAAGTGCCAGATACCCACATCTCCATCCAAACCTGCTGACAAGCACTGAAAAGGGACATTCCAATCGCAGGCAAAAAGCAGCAGGTGGGAAAGACATTGCCTCATGTAGATCCGGGCACAGAGGGCAGGAAGAGAGATGCCTTCCCAGCTCAAGCTGCCTCCTGGAGAACCTCATTCATCAGGCATGAATGACTGATATTTAGCAGCTAATAAATATTTATTAGGTAAGAGCTAAGTAAGTTTTAATAGCTCATTTAAAATATTAGCTAATTTTCACCATGTAAGTAAGAATGCTATAACCATATGCACTGTGATGCATAGACTTCAACTTGGTTAATTCGTATGTTGAAAGCCCTGAATAACACAGATTTTCAAAGATAAAACTGATAAAATACAGGTACTGTCCTTCTTACATGAGCATAACAAAGTAATAAATGATTTGCTGTTGCCGCAGAAGGAGCTAGAAATTCCTTAGATTATGCTTAAGCATTGCCATGACAGCTATATCAGTTCATACGCATTTTCATATCAGTTCAGATATTAAATACCACAAGGGGTATTTGTGTTTTCTTTCACCCAGTTAGCTTCAACTTGCCAGTCTGTCCCATTTCTTCTCCTACTGAAGGTGGTCCTCTGCTTTCACAAGAGCTCCACATGAACACCCCCACTTCGCTGGGTCATCTTTCTGAAATCCCACAAACAAATCCACCATTACCTTCACCCCCATCTCTCACAACATTACTTGCAACACTATCATGCTTCCCTGATGAAGGAAGGGTGTGGAGGAGGTGAGCAGCTCAGGGACTGGTGAGAAGTCAGCTCTTTCACCTTCTGGCACATGTACTGGGAATGACAATGCCATGTACCTGTTCACTTTCCATCAGTGCTTCACCTGGCTCTTGGACAGAGCAGAGTGAGGAAATGACTGTAGTCACATCCTCCATACAACAAAAACAAAAACAAAGAACAACAACAACAACAACAAAAACCAACAAAGGAAAAACCCCAAGAAAAACAAAAGTAGAAGGGATCAAAAGTTACAGCACATCAATTTTCTTCAATGTTTTCCCTCCTTTTCAGGAAAGCTGCCTCTCTCCTATCCATTGTTGTAGCCACTTCCAAAATATGCATAATCTTCTGGAATGGCATTAATTAACAGTCGTGAGCAGTCACAGAATGATTTTCAGCATGTAAAGTCACACCGTGGCACTTATCTTTCCTTGTGTCTCTCCATCTGACTTTCTCAGTGCCCTCTGTACACACAAGAGATCAGCAGCAGTAATCCAGCATTACAACACCCCCTCTACAAAATGTACAGCGGAGTTTGACACTTTTTATTAGTTGAGAGAAGATCTTTCCACATTGGAAATACAGACATGCAAACCAGCTCTGTTAGCAGCAGTTTCAGCTGAGAGGTAAAAGCAAACTGAAGCTGATACTTTTTTCTCACAGAAAGTGCTGAGACACCACCACTGGAGTTCCAGGCTACTTCATCCCTAACTTGTGCTAATTTTACTAGAAATCCAGTGAATTTATTTACTGTGCATCATTCCAACCATTATCATACATTTAAAAAGTAATTTTAAATTAACAAATTATGGAGGAAAAAAATACTTAGATTTGGTATCTGCTGTATTTCCTGGACTGCCCAGAACTGCAATCACAGTGAGGAGGGTATGACAGGGCAGATCCATAGATACTCTCAAAATTAGGCTCCTTACCAAAATACATATTTACTTGACCATGATACTGCCAAGAGACACACTGTCCTTTTGGAAAATGTCATCCATTTCACAACTTTCCCCAAAATACACTCTCTTATGCTTTTGTGAACACCCTAGCATACAAACACAAGCATCAAAAATACAAGAAAACAAAGTCACAGACTGCCAAGTTTCTTAATCACAGGCTTCTTCTCCGAGCATTAGAAAAAAATAAATCCTGCTCTGCTTGGCATGCCAGCATATTATTTTAAATAAGTAGAAGGGCTGAAAGAAAGTCTCCCTTCATTTCCCAAACCCCAAGAGAAAACGGAGGAGTTATTTCCAGAGCATGTACTCAATGACCATCCACAGAAGCCTATTCATTTTGGTCAGTCGTCCTGAGTAACTCCTGCACCACACCTAATGAACGCATTGCCTTCTTCTGATGCATCTCACATTGCCAGCAGCAGAGGATTAAAAATAATTATGGAAGAAGAAAACAAAACAGTCCTAAAAATTTTACTGAAACAACTCTCTAATTTCCTTCGTTTGTTCCTCCTCCATTGGAAGATGTCACCTCATGCAAGAAGTCAGCCTTACAGTTTCAGGTTCTGCTCACATTTTAAAGCAAAAAAAACCTCAAGAATTTGCACAATAAGGACATGTGGGGTCTCTGCTGCACAAGCAGGGACTTGGCACACTCCAGCCATCCTCCTGCAAAGGTTAAATAGTTCCCCAGGAAAGCCTGGATGCATCACACAATCTGCTGTTGATTGGGGAATTTGTTATCAGGGCACCTTGTGCTACAGATCTACTATGAGCAAAAATCGAGGTACCAAACTCGATTGTCAGATCTTCCTGCTTTCTCACTACTGAGCAGTTTCTCCACTTCAAAATGACTGTCTTCCAAGAGTCTCTGCAGAGCACAGGCTTTGCTCAAGTTAGGTGTGACTGAAGAAAGATAAAAGGATAAACTAGGTGCTTTGAAACAGTCAAGCAGCTGCAACCCAAAAAACACAAAGTTCACGCTGTACCAATAGCTTAACTCTCATACCATTTCTTTGCCCTGACTGGAGTATCAGCCCTGCTCAGAGCATACTCTAAACTCTGGAAACATTTCATGTAATTGACCATAAATGAAGTAACATAGATGTGCCTTTCCATAAGCCAGAGAGGTTCTTTGGTCAGGAAAAGGGGGTTTTTCAGTCACACTGGCAGTGCAGTGGACCAGAAGGCTGCATGGAGGGAGCAAGGAAGGAGTCTCCTGCAAACTCCGCCACTGGAGGCTGCCCAGCTTCCCTCCTGTTACAGCCGGCTGTTAAAATATACTCAGTGAAACTCCTAGTGCACTTTTTCAGACCTATGTGAGTCAAGCTTGACTCAGATGACTTTCTCAGAGTCCTTTACTCCTTCTTCTTGCCCTTCCTAACCAGAAAGGGGATGTGACAGTTGGCTGTAACAGCTAAAGCTACACTTTCTGTGCAGTGCAGCTCAGCAATTAGAAGATTATTCTTGGGTTTACCCCCTGCAATTTTTAAATCTCTTATTCCTGCTGTCTCTACAGATTCAGGCTTCCCAGTTCAACCTCCCTTCTTCTCATGCCGTCTGTTGCAACAGACCCTTCCTCAGAGGCCGGAGAAAAGGTCCCTGTGCCTCAAAGGAAACCACAACTTACAGCCCTCTGACTGCTCTCAGAGTAAGCCTCTGGCAGGCCAAACATTAATTCTTTCTGAAGGGGTGAATATTAAGAAAAGGCTTTGTACCAGATGATTATTCCCAAAACTTTACTCAAAGTCCCACAATGAAGCCCAGGATCAGCATATTCTAAGAGTCTTATCTATCCCATTCTTTCACATAAACTTCTTCCCTACACAAGCTTACCTTTCATTACTGGAAATAAACTGCACCCAAACCTCAGCAAGGTATTTTTGTGGGTTTTTTTCCTGTGGCTAAGACATCCACATGAGTTTTTGTTTAAAATAAAATAAATTGGTATTATTCAAAGGGAGGTAAAAATAGAGCTCAGAGAGGACTCTCATAGCTTGCTCCTCAAACAAGGCTCCTCCTGTGCAGCACATCAAGGCTATTTCAAGAAGCACCTCCCATTTTTCACCTCTGAGTATGTCAAAGTGGGTCAGCTAAAGAAGCCAAAGAAAGAAATGGTTACTTAAGGGCAAGTGCAAATACCTTGACAGGGTGGGAGGGAGACAGGGTTGGGCTAACAGGTTGCTCACCGCACAGGGTGAGCATCCACACAGCAGCTGCTGAGCCACAGATAATCCCGCCTCTCCCTGTGCCAGGCTCAGCATCCCCAGTGGGAGCACAAGCATCTCGGGGAGAAACCACTGCCCTCCCTGCACTGCAGGCCTTGAATATGGTCATTAGCTCTCGCACACTTTCGCACTCTTGGGGTAGCAACACTCAACATTTTCCCCTCTGGTATCCAGGGAGAGAGATTAGCACTCCTGTGTTTCATTAGCCAAGAGTGCTAAGTAATCCACCAACTTGTGGAAAGAGTAAAAGCACTGAGGTTAATGTGTTTCGTGAGGCTCTGTTGAATGGTTCGGGATATTTTGTTTCAGTATAGCATACGGAAAGCAGCTGTCACCTTGATTATAGTGCCCTCGGTAATCTGACACTTCAGCTAGTCCCAACTTCAGACGGCTCCCCCTTCATTTGAGCAAACACAGTTACTGATCACTTAAACAGACGAATGGTGATTTGCACAAAATAAGTTTTGAAGTGAGGCTGTAGATCAGAGGAGGAGCAATTTGCACCCATCCTTCCCATCCTTCCGCAGTCAGAAAGGAGAACACAGAAGTCTTCCAAGAAAATCCAAAGAACAGAGAGAAATGCCAAGCTGCAAACTTTGGCTCCACACACTCACTCTCCAAAAAGCAAAGGGGATGAGGGATGCAGTGCTCAAATCATCCATGTCTGCTTAAACGCTTGGCTTGTGTGCTCCAGTGCTGTCAAACAGACACAGCTGATGAGTCAAAGATGGAATTAGCATCCCTGATACAGCAACTCTTTTCCAGCCCAAACCAGTCACCTCCAGGCTTTTCCTTTAATTAAGGTCTGGCCAAGACATGTCAGCAATCCAGCATCCCCTTCCTGCCAACAGCTCTGCCAATACTTTGGTCACTCACAACCAACTCCTCCCCACTCCCTCCTTTTCACTGCTGTGAGCTGAGTGAGCAGAAGGATTCCTGAGAGTGGGCAAAGGCCCAGAGCTGGCCTGGTTTTTCATCTACCTTTTCTTCTGCTCTTGGATCTTGTACTTGCAACATGAGACTGAAGAGCAGTGCCAATGCTAACAGTTACCTTTTGTGCCTGATAGCACAAAAGCAACAGGAGGGAAAGAAAAAAATCAGTCTAATGAGTTTGGAAGCACAAGAGATTGCAAAAAAGAGCAAATAAATAACTTAAGGTATAAATTACAATTAAGTGCACTATAGTTACCATGTACTGTATAGTATTACTCAGAAATATCACCAGCACAAGTTAAAACACCCCACACTGAACAAAAAGCAACATTTCTGGTAGGAAAGTGGTAGCCTTACACCACCGCTGTGGTGATAACAGCATGAGAAATTGTTCGAGTGACAGGTCAGACAGAATTTAAAAGCTTTCAGTTTGTGTTGCCTTGTTCGTTTTTATCTTCTGATAAAAACAGTCTACACCAACACAGACAATAACACAGAGCACTACCCATCCTTGCAGTATACTCTATTTTGCCACTGTTGAAAAATAAAACTTGTTTTCTCCCCATTTTCTTTTGGGGACAGAAGTCCATTAAGACATGTCTTACATCTGCTTTGATTTATCCTGAGGAAAGTCAAAGCACTTATGCTGTATGCTTTAACTGATAAATTTACATTGCTACATGGACAATGCCCTATAATTTAATGATTTATTTCCCTTAAAAAGAAAGCAAACTTTTATTTATAAGCTGCTTTATATTTTAGAGGTTTTCACTGAAATAGAAGTTCAGCATAATACAAAGCCTTTACGCACAAGTACAGAGCCACCACTGAACTTCAATTAAGCACAAAGATCCAGCAAATAAAAAGAAGTCTTAAGGAAAGCTAACTGACAACTGCAAAACACAGGAGGACATGTCTCTGATAAACTGAACGTCCTTTCTGTTAATCTGAGTACTATATTTACCACCTGGCCTGCAAGGCCTGCTTTTATTCAAAAGCTCTGCAGTAAAATATATGCACATGTAGAGGATGAAGACTTTATCATTGAAACCTTCTGCAAGAAATTAGGGGAATGAGAAAGACTCACACACTTCCGCAGCAAAATTAGGTCAGGACGCCTTTGAACAGCTCCATTTGAAGGCTGTGCCAGACTTCAGATCAAATACCTTTTAGTGCATTAGACCCAACGGCTTAAGAGATGAACTTCTATACTGCTGATAATTATGACTGGTATTATGCATTGCTGCTTCCCTCTCCACCTGTGGATAATTATAAATAGCCTAGATTTTCCAGTCACTGACATATGCCACTTGGTTAATAGCACTTCCAAAACCTATCCTTTATAACCACAGGTCATACATTTCAAATATGACAACCACGTAACTCCACGGAGATCACTAAATCATGACTTGCCCCACACATGCTCTTATCAAATGCTCCTTGAATATACAGATATGGCTAAATGGCATTAGCCATCACAATAATTAATGATGTGAAGCTGTAAAGTGCCAAGTTGGTAACTCAAATGCAAATTTGCCTCTGCCCTCCTGTGCCTAGGTACAGCCCTGGATTGTGCCACCAGGGAACATCACTGCCAATGGCTCCATCACCTCCTGATGGGGCTGGTGCTCTCCTCCATGTCAGTCTTGCTCTTGATGGCCTTCAGGGCTATCCCCAAATAAAACACAGTCCAGTAGCCAAGCTGGGAGGGCAAAGGCCAAGGAAATGTCACCAGATATATAAGGCACTTAATTATACACCTCTTCCCTGCTCAGCTTTACTGTTTGCACCCTGAGGAATGGGCAATAGAGCCCACCAGTCCTATATCCAGTCACGTTTGTGCAAATTTTCATTAATAAATCAATCTATAAATAACCTACAACAATGCCCAAACCTAAAAACTATTTCATCAAGTCATTCAGAATTTTAAGTCTTTAAAAATTCAAACTTTTCCTGGGGTTTTTTAAGCTCTTAAAATTCACAGCTGAATTCACTCTAGCAAGCTTGGTCCTTGGGTGGGTTGTTAAGATACACTGAAACATCCAACTCCAGTTTCCTACTGCTCCTTGTTTTGGTCTCCTGTTAGGTGACACTATTAATTGTACAGCTGCTACAGCTAGCTGCCAGAAACTGCTCTAAGGAGGTTTTCCAATTAGATTAGCTGAATTGAATAACGAGAGAGGGAGAGAGATTAGCTTTTTCTGTGCATCTCTAGGAAGCCACAGAGAAATCCCCAAAAATACTCTTGCTAATCCTCCCTTAGGACCCCTCATCTCTGATCACAAATACAGAAATGTCATGTGAGCGACTTTACTATGTGGGAACTGTGCCAGCTCTGTCTGTACAGCAACAACCTCCATGACAAGGGATCCTACCTACTTTTTTTAAGACTGACAGTGTCTGCCAGAAGTTTTCTCCTTAGTCCTCCTCAGGTTCCGCAAGTCAAATACATTTACCCATGTAAACCAGAGGAGGCAAGCCTCAAATGTTAGGTGACAAGAAGAACAGGCAACAACAAATGGCAAAGAAGCATCAGAGACTCCTACCTGTACATTATAGAACCACCACATTTTTTTCTCTAAAGTAAGGTTTGCGGATTTTTTGTGATAACCTAAAGCTTCCAAATTCTTTCAGTGCAGATAGAGAAGGTCAGATGAAAAAACTCAAAAATTAAATACTGATTGGCACATGAAGTCAGTAGCATCATAAAATATTCACAAACCCAGAATACTTCTTTAACCCACAGACAACATTCATGGTTCTCCTAAAAAGTATGAGAAAATCTACATCACTCTTAAGTTTATGCCACCAGGCAGAAGACCAGTTCAAGGTGTCCACCAGAAGAGACCTACATCAAGACACCAAGTCACCAGCTTTTGGTTAAATAGAAGACATATGGTCAAGCAACATTAGTGTAAGCACAAAACCCAAAACAGCTAAGGGTAGCATAAGCTTTTCAGGCTGTGAATTATTTTAAGGACAAAAACAGAAGAAAAGAAAGGTAATTTCCCTTTTCTAATGCCCTACAGCTGCAAAACAGACAAGAAGTAGCATTTTCATCACAGCAATTGTTAAGAGTACTGTCTCAAACCATTTTGGATCAAATGCTCTGTGTTACCAGGAGCTCAGAAGTACCCTCCATCAGAGAGCCCCAGCGCCATGGGCAAACTGCCTCTCCACCACAGCAGAAACGCTATTTATTACTCAGCCTGAGCCCCACCAAAGGCCAGGAGATCCCCCTTGCAGACACGGCCCTGCTCTTCAACAGGGCATGGCTGGTTGGGCTAAACAGCACCTGAGAAAAACATCTGCAATAGGCAGCATGACTGGAGACAACGAGGCAACTCAACTTCAAGGCCCCATCTCCTCCAGCACCTGCGCACTTTAAGGAGGTAAGTCTGTTTTTAACAGGTGGCCAGGGAACCTACCTTCCTCACCTTCAAGCCCTGCACAGTCAGACCATCAAGCAACACTGAGATGTCAAAACATTATCCAAACACGAATCATGAGTCTTCATTATTTAAGGCTGTTAAATGATGTATCTCTTTATAGTCAGTTATCAGACCTGATCCTTCTTCCAACGCCTTCATGCCATTCCTCCCCTCTGCACACCAACAGATGCTCTGTGCTGCTCCGCAGGAAGGACTGCAGCTCCTACCAGAACAGCAAAAACCATCTCATGGTTTGCCAGAGGGCTCTGTCACTGCCAAACTCTCTGGAAGTTTCTGGAGATATCTCTCATGCTTCCATGCAGCAGACAGACGTGTCCACTGAAATATTTTGTCAAAAGCCATAAAAAGGCAAATTCAATTGCAACACAGACAGATAATTTCTGCTGAGCCAGGGGTCCATTCAGGTCACAGCAGCTCTGGTGGGACCTTTCAGCCTGGTCAGGTCAGGTACTGATCTGTGCTAACCACTATTCCCAGTTTTTCTCCATAGACACACATTTTTCCAACTCATTCGCATTTTGCAGTGATGACCATGCCTGTCCCCTTACCAGCATTTTGAGGGCAGAGAAAAAAGGCTGTGCTGGAGAATCAAACCAAAAGCACCTACGAGAGCTACTGAGGATCAAATCACATGTATGGGGGAAAATTTATGAAACTGCTGTATTAAATTACAAGTGAAGAAACAAGCAAAAAAGAAAATTGTAAAGAATGCCTTCTGTTTAAGGCTTTTTTTCCTGGTAAGTAAGGTCAGAGAGGCTGCTCCTTCCACACTAATTCAGACCAAGAAAATTATTAACACAATTCTCAGAGAAATTTTGTTCTGTTTATTTAACTGGGAAGCATATTCTGTGGGGCATTTCTTTTCCTGACACTTGAAAGACACACACACACAACAATAAAAAAATGTAAATATATGTAAAATACAGTTCTATAGAGATTAAAGTTCTATATAAAACACATACACACACAAAGTTTTAAAGACCTTCCAAGCTGGAACTGTAACAGCTGGAGAGAGGCCAGTGCTGAATGCTCTGTGGAAGACAGTCTCTGTGAACACATAATTTCAAAGGTACCTCAAGAGGTTTGTTTCATGGCATTTTAGATGTCACATTAAAAAAACAAACAAACAAAAAAACAAACAAAAGCACAAAACAAAACAAAAAAAATCCAGCCTTCATGGATGAGAAATAATCACAGAGCACATGTCTGGAAAATCATTAATAGCTTCACCAAAGACAGGAATTTAGAAGATATACATGGCACTTTAATAACTTTTCCTGTCTATCTCTGGGACTAGCCATTTTTCTTGCTCTGCCATGGAGAAGGAGATTTGTGAGTTGCAGATGCTACAGATGCTTAAGCTACCAATTATTCCAGAGCATTAATCTTCTAACTTCAGACGCTGCCTCAGCAGTTCCTGAGAACTTTACACCTTCTCTCAATGACATTTACACAAGCCCGTAACTAACACAACCAAATTTCACACACGCTGTTCATGGATGCTCCTTTTCCTTGCTGAACAAACACTTTCCTTCGTGCTTGCACTGCCACCAGTGGCAAGTACCAAGTGCCTCTGAGCTCCCAAATGGGAGAAGATTCAGTCCCACAGACGGGACAGGACCTGAAGGTTTTGCAATCTGCCTTCCACAAAAATCCTCAGAATCTTGCTTCTCAGCAGCACTATCTTACGCACATCCTTGCCGTAGGAATTATACATTATTATTATTATTTATAGGACTCAGACATATGTATTTTTATTTATGCAATGTAACAAGTTTATATTCAACAGAAGCTCAATCTCTGGCGATCCCAAAGATGGTGTGTTTCCATTTCTTTGAACTACCTTCACCTTTCCACTTTGCTTCCCTTGAAGGTTTTCATTTTAAATAATAAGAACACCATGAATGTCACACCTCAGTGACTGCATATTTGAACGTGGAACTGCACTTGAAAAGGATTTGAATGGAAAGGCTTTGTGGATCCTTTCACCTCTTAATCAGTTTAAGTGACACACTGATTCTGGAATCTCCACATCTAGAGTGAGCACAAATAAACAACCTGGGAAAGGAAGAATCCATCTCCTGGACATCTCTCATGTCCACAGCCTGCAACATACACTATGCATTCAAACCCGTTTCCAGCCTTCCTCTGCAGACCCCAGTCCAAAAAGCAAACAGGACTCAGCTCCTAAAGCCGAAAGATATCAAGTGTGTGGGGTATGGCTGCGCCCTCCAGGTACTGTGTCCAGCCAGCTATTCCTGCAGATCCTGAAGAATCAACACAGCTGGGATTAAAGCAGCTCAGCCCAGAGAAAGAGGAAAGCTTGCTTCTACTTGTATAATTAATGGAAGGACAGAAGCAGACATAGGAGAAAGGATCCTGTTGAAGGTGGGAGAGGGAAGACCTGGTTAGGTTATTCATTCATGTTGCAGCAAGTATGACACATTTTTTGTTCTCTACTGAAACATCCATAGTCTTGAAGCTACACCGGTCATGCACCCAACTGCTCCCCGAGAAGTACTTCATCTCCCAGGCTATATTACTTTAGCAGCACTCATTTCTACAGCTCTGTGGGAGTCAGTCCTCTCAGTCCACACAGTCACACTTCAGAAATACACTTCGAATAACAGGGATGGGTCACTTCACACTGATCTGAAAGGTGACAAGTGACTTCCATTAGTGTGGAAGCACCTCTAGAGAAAATTATGCTTTATTATGGTTAATCAAACAGGAACAAAACATGTCTGACAACATAATATTTAAATACAGGCAACATATTCTGGTTGTTAATCACAATGCTGGCTTCTGAACATTTTGATTCCATTCCTGTGTATATACCACAGGCTGTTTGACCTTCTGCCAGTCCCTTTGTCTCCTTACTATTAATAAAAGTACAATGTATTTATCTTCATGCTCCCAACTCAAACACAGTCAAACAGGTTTTTATTTGAACTTTCCCAAATCAATTCACCTTGAGAACAAAACAATTTAGCTTAGAAGGGAGATTTCTGAAGAAGTTGTTTATATATAAACTAAAAATACTGATTTCAGATGGAGCGTCCAGCTTAGGCTTTAGTTAAGCACAGCTTATATATACTACACTCTAATAGCCTATCTACAGACAAGGCCAATTTCTGCAGATTAATCACTGCCCTATTAGTCATTATTCCACTTTAAATGAAACCCCTGCCTGAGACATCAACAAAAATAATTTGCTCAGCGCAAATGCACTTGTTGCAAATGGTTGTTAAATGCTACGTTTTCTCCTACTGCAATCAGTATGCCAGTACTTTTGAGGATTACATGTATTCTGTATTTCCACCTAAATATCTAGTGTGCTTTTGAAAGCATCCCCCAGGGCTGAGCTAATCACGAAAACAACATACATACAGAGAACTGTCATTATTAGAGAGTCAAATACTAATGCAGTCTGTACTCAAGAGATTGCAAATTATACTTCAATGTGAGCAGGAGAAATCATGGTCCCAAATCACTGAATAGTGTCATGTAACCTACAAATAAATTACTAGTCCTGAAAAGATTATAAATAGCAATTTGTTACCATCTTGTAAGCATGAACTGAAGATAACCAAACAACAAGCTGTTCACAGAACAGCCTCCAGTAATTCTCTCATGCTTCCTACAACACTGACTGCAAAGTGACTTGAATGTGGACCAAATCACTTGCTCATGGCTTGCGCATCCTCTCAAATGCAGCAGCATAGAGGGCATCTTTATGACTCAGATTCAAGCAGGGTCTTACATGAGGCCTCAAATAAGCTCGCCAATCTCAAACACAACATTTATGTTAAAAATCATAGTCTGACAAATCTATTCAGAAGACAAAAGAGCACTTCTCCGTAACTAGACAAGAGCTCTTTGTTCAGCCATTGAGCCCTACTAAAGCCTGCAGTTCTTTGCCATAAGCAAGATGTTTAAACTGCTCAATGGCAAAAGTCAATTTGGTGAGAAAATGTGATTAATAAATGCCATCCATATGCCTCTGCTTGACATTTTATAAAGGCAACTTGCCATAAAGAGCAGTGCAAATGGAGAGCTCTGCAAACGACTGGCTCCTCTGCAGGCTTTTCTCCAAGCTCAGGATGCCCTTCCAAAATACCCCATCCTCCACCAAGGATGGCAGGTAGCTCTCCACCATCCCCACCCCCCAGGGGCATTAGATCATGGCTTTGTGTTTGACATGCAGCTTCTCATAACTTGCATCTCTACTAGTCAAGAAATTAGGCCTTTATCTTCTCATCTTGAGATTACACTTAATTTAGGACTACAGAGCTTACATCCATCAAATCTACAAGCAAATGCCAGACTTGCTGCACACTCTCCAACGTCCACCATCTTTACTCCATTAGCTGCAGTAACTGTCTCAAACCTATCACAGAGGTGTTATCTGCCCAAGAACCACAATCCCAGCATCCAGCTTCAAACCCTAAGATATTTGTCCTGACTTGCTCCTGAAGAGGATGCTCTCATCTACTTCCTTGATTAGGATCTAGGGAAAAACGCAGAGAAAACATCTCTGCACTTTAGGCCTCAATACTAAGTCAGTTCCAATGCAGACCTCAGGGCTAAGATATTAAAAAGAGGAACTTCAGTGTTTGATCTTAGATTCTCTTTTAAAAATTAAAGAATAGATGAACCTAGACCCAACCTGAGAGGGAAACCCATTTCCAGAAAGCAGCTCCTGAGAACATCCATCTAAGGGGTGGCTGTAATACCCAAGACTGGTGCCAAACCCCAGAGCTCCCCAGAATTTCCAGTGCATGGCGGTGCAGGCAGCTGTTGGATGGCAGAAGCCAGAAGCTCAGTCAGAGCAAGGGAAGCAGCCATGGCAGATTCCAGGTGTTGCCAAACCACAAAAAGCAATGGATGAACATTTATTAGTTCTACAGTGAGAAGAAAAAGTACATGTGAATTGGAGGTCGGTAGAAATAAATAAAGACTGAAAAGGTTTCCTCCTTTCTTTGGAACTTATTTGACAAAGCAAATTTAACACACACAGGAGAGACACACAGCATATAAATCTAAATACCAACTATCTCTTCAGCCCTTTTTCTCCTCTAATTACTATCTCTGAAGTCTGCCTTTTTCAGAAAAAGTTCCTCCTCTCCAACACACCATCAATTTTCCAAATTCCAAAACCAAAGTAACCATTAGAAACAAATGTAGGAAAATTACAGCATCATGCTTCTCAAATACTAAATACTTCTGAAAAATATACCAAATATTACCCTTAGATCATCTTTCAATGATTACATTTATGCCAACAACTCAGTGGTCAGATGCTTACACGAGAAACAGAAAGACCACTCAGGTGATGCCCCAACGCTCTGTTTCACTGGAAGTCCCAAATCCAGCCCCACACGCATGCATTGATGATGTGAAGCAGTCTCCAGACTCCAGAAGCTTCCCGGGGAGAGACTGAGTTAACTTTCTGTGAGGAGAGCAGCACCATAACACTGCAGTATGCAGCACAACCTCCTAGCCAGCAAAGTTTCTCAATGTGCACTTGGGCATGCAGAGAGGATCAGACTGTCACACAAGCTCTGGAAAACCATTTGTCCCACTGCTGCAAACTAGAATGAAACGGAAAGGTTTATCAGCCTCTTCCGAATGGGAGCTGACAACTACAGCTGGATACTTGGCACTGCTCTCTGGTGCTATTAAAATCAGCAAAATCTCACTCCCAACATCATCACGACTGGGCTCAACCTTTAAAAAGGTGCATCAGGCCTCTCAGTCACAGAGTTTTCCTTTTCTTTCCAGCAGCTTCATGTCACTGTCTTTCTCTCTCTTATAAGCAAACCAAGAAACATTCAAGGTAGCTAGAAAACACATTTTTTGCCATTCAGATCCTCGTAGGTTACTGTAATCTGACGTCTCACTGCACTGATAGCAGCAAACCACTCCGCAAGCCCCAGCTGCAATCCACCAGCTCTGGTGTGGGTAACGCTTGCCACCATGTGCAGGCTGGCACTCCCTCTCACCCTCTCCATCACAGCCCCGTCCTGAAGCAGCTGCTCCCCCGGGGGAGCTGGCACGGCACAGCCGAGCACAGCTGCGGAGCGACAGCCCACGTTGCGGCACAAAGCACACACCCAGCACCGACAAACCACTCTCGTGGTTCCGCGGCAGGTCTCACTTCCAGGACATTCTTAACACAGTGCTAACATCTACTTGGCCCACCCCAATAAAAGTGTTTGTTGGTTTGGTGGACCAATGTCTTGTGTCCAAACCGGCACAACCAAACACAGGGAACTCATTGATTCAAGAAACAAAATCTGCTGCAGCTTCCCCCTCCTCTGCTCAAAAGACTCATGGATAATTTACTTCATCAGAAAGGAGAATTTTACCGTATGGTTTTGCTTAGATAACGGTAATAAAGAGTAGAATCTAAAAACAAGAAGAAATTTAGAGCTAAATCCACTTGACAGTACTCTGGAGAGCTAGGAGGGGTTTTTTAAGCATCCATCTAGAATTCCTCTTATGACAAGGACAGACTTCTGCAGAGAAGACAGATTTGGCATCTGTTTTTTCCCAGAGACTGGTCTACAAAATCCTATCTTAAGGAACCATGAAGCTGCTGCCAGGCACAGTTAAAGGAAAAAGAAGGGAGGCGAAAGAAAAGGAAAAAGACCAACCTCCTTTTACTTTTCCAGTCCCTCCACAACTTTCTGGCAGCAGTAAGGGCGCTGCAGCAGAGCCAGGCAGGCTCCCCCCACTGCCCCCTGAACCAAACACACCGCACCGGATATGCCCCAACAACCCACCTCACAGTGCCACAGTGTGTTCATCCTAAGGCAAAAACCCATCAAACTTAATACTTTACTAATTACTGTGGCAGTTTAATAGCTACTCCACCATCAGAGAACTCTGTACTAACAGTGTTACTATAAAATTTAAGTCTATTTTACCTCATTAGCCAAAGGTGTTTCTGCAGCACAGCTATACATAGCAGAAACAAGGGTCAGTGTTCTACCTAACCCTTTTTTAATCAGTCTTTAAGAAAAGTGTTTTGCAATTGTATCCTTAGAAATGCCTAATGATGAGCCAGAATTCATGAAGGCTGTGACTTGGCTAATTTATACAACAGCTAGAGAATTTCAAAAGTTAACCCAAGCTGGTGACATTATTGAGTTCAGTGAAGCGGCTCATTTTAATTGGATTAAATTGTCATGGTTTGTTTTTAATTTCATACTGAAACCTCAATTTATCATTTCCTAATATTTGCCCAAATACTGCATCAGTGTCATTTGCATACCCCTTCCCTCAAGACAATCTCAGATCCACAGATGGAAAAGACCAAAACCCTCTGTCCGGCCCTCGCCGGCTCCTGCCGCGAAAGGGTGGGAGCGTTCGCCGGAGAGAGGCTTTACCAGAGGTACAAATCCCGGCAACAGAGCTAATTGCATTAAGCAGAGGGCCCGGTTAGCGAATAGACTGGTGGCGCGGAAAAAGTGTAAACAGCGGCATTATCCCGAGCACCTCGCGGCAAGCCCGCGGGGAAGGGCCGGCCGGGTCCGCAGCAGGCTCAGGCTTCGCGGAGCCGGGACCGAGGGCTGGCCGGGAGGCGCGCAGGGCGTTATGTCTGAGGGGTCTGGGAGGTCCTGAGCCGCGCAGCCAAGGGTAGCTGTTGCCTTTTTTTTCTTTTTAGCAACGGGCCGCGAGGGATGGATTTTGCGAGGGACGCTCCCGCCTCACCGCCCGCGAAGCCGGGGGAGGCGGCGATGTCCTCGGGCGGCCGCTCGGACACGGGGCGGCCCGGCGGCTCCCGGCGCTGGTCCGGGACGGGCCGTCCCGTCCGCTCCCGCACCAGCCCCGCGGCCGCCCCTCCTCCGGGGAGGCAGGGAGAGAGGCACCGGGGGGGCTCCGGGACCGGCCAGCGGCTGGGTCGTCGCGGCAAACTTCGGCCGAGGTTCGCTGGAGGGCGGCAAGGTGCTCCGCTCGGCTTCGTGGGGGTGTTTGGGGGGGTTTCTTTGGAGGGAGAGGGGTGTCTCTTTCCTTCTTTTCTTGGCGGGTGGCACGGAATGGTGCCTGCCGTTTGCAGAGCGCTCAGCTATCAACAGATGCCCCCCGAGCCAGCCCAGTGCCCCGCGGACTGCGATGCCACGGGGCAGGGCTCGGGCTGCGCGCCCCGCGCTCGGCTGACGGAACCGAGGCGGCCGCCCTCGTCCCGTCCCGTCCCGTCCCGTCCCGTCCCGTCCCGCTGCCGCCGCCCCCTCCCCTCCGCCCCGGCACTCACCGGCTGCCCGGAGGCGCAGGCCACGAAGCCGACGGTGAGCACCAGCCACACGCCCCGCATTATTCCCGCGGAGCCGGCGCGGCGGCCGCCGAGGGCCGGGCACAAAGGAGAAACCGGGGGCCGGCGGCGCTCGGCAGCGCCCGAGGGGCGCGGGGCAGGGCCGGTGGCGCCCCGGAT
>VWPU01018989.1:0-63075 GCA_013398955.1 Callaeas wilsoni
AAACCAGGCTATGCCAAACCAATGCACTGTTCTAGTGCCCAACCACCCTCAGGGGGAAGAGCCTTTTTTTAATATCTGCACTAAAAAAAAAAATCGAAGTGTAAGGAACTAAATATTTAGAAACTTATGTAGCTAGTTATGAAACCATAATTATAAGAAAGTGTTCTTGTGTAATGAGCACTACATATCTGTCATACAGTGTTTTAATGTCTACAGTAGTTATTAGCTGAATATTTCAATTATTACCATTCTGTGAGGAACTGCCATTCTTGAAACTGATTGATGTTTATGAATAAAACACTTTTATTATGTGTTCCAAACTTCTGAGGACCAATCTTATAACCTACAGTACCTACAAAGGAGTGATGATACCTGCTCTTTCTGGAACTAATCACATCTGAAGAAAATGAAAGGCTGAAAACATTGTTTTTTCTGGAAAACTTTAATTGCATAGTAGACTATTCTACTACAAAATGGTTGTAGTGTTTTATCTGACAAAAGTGGCATGGGGGAAAATAATTTTACAGGAAGAGAAATGTTTGAATATAGGCAACTAGCACTGTGAAATGGCTTGGCTTGAGGCAGTGAATTTATTTGTGAGTTGATGAAACTCTGGTCTCAATTTTTCATTGTCTGGGTCAAAACAGTCTTCTGATAGGGCATGCTGGTTGCAAAATCTTCACTGACCTTTCATTAGTTTGTTTTGTGGGTTTGTGCTCTGTCCATTCCGGCCAACAGATCTGCAGTTTCAGAGAAGAAGTACAAGGAATGAGAATGCCCCTGCAAGTGTTTATCTTCTAAAGGCCACACTGTCTTGCTAGGGCCTAGACAATTTCTAATCATGCTTTTAAAGTTTTTCAAAGGAGGAAAGCTGTAAGAAAACATTACAGGCAAGTTAGTGGTAAATATTGCTCAGAGAGAACTCATGGTTTGTGGAGGTTTTGTGCATATTTTGTGCATTATTTAAATTTCTCCATCCTCATCCTGCCTCTGTCCCTCAGAGACAGATCTATAAAGACATAGTGCTCTCTGGCTCCAGTGCGAGCCACCAGAAAATGGGAGCTTCTTGTGCTTTCCTCCCCAAATAAAGCAGAGAAAGAAACTGATGCTAGCTTAACATTGGCCTATAATGTAATGTCTGAGCTCAGCTTGTAGCAGCAAGTTCAGCTGCTGACACTAATCTAAATACACCAACAGGAAGCCCCCAATGACTATATTTGTGCTTTAGAGACCGCCTGAAGATGGAAGATTGCTGCTCCAAAGACCCTTCAGGTTCTCTATTAAAATTAATAAGGCAAGTCTTGAGCTGAAAAATCCTCCCAATAAACTTTTTTCTGCAGGTAGAGTGAGAACCTAGATGGTCTCTAACTCGTAATTTGATCACCAAACTATAACTGGTCCTGCAAAAATCACATCCTATCCAGCCCTCTGTATGAACAGCTCTAGGTTTTGCTCTTGATCACATAAATCTTTGTCTGCCCAGATGCTTTTGTGTCAAAGTCAGAAAGAGCAAAGTGAAATTCTCAAAAGCCCCCATGCTTTGGTTCTTTTCCCAACCCTACCTTGGTAGCAGCAGCCTGCTTCCCAAATATTTCAAAAGGCTCTGGTACGGCCCTTCTTTCCAAATGATGACACAGCCCACCAGCTTACAGACACACGCAGATCCCCACGAACAATCAAGGTAGGTAGTTTCCATTTATTGCTGGGAGGAAAAAAAGTGTCAAGTAACTTCCTACTCATCCTATGGCAAGCAGAGTAGGGCTGTATGCTTCAGCTGCCTTAGGTATAGCTATCAGTTCTCCTACTCTTGGTTGTGTGAGTCTTGAGAAATGGGAAGTGTTGAAATAAATGGCTATGATACACATAGTGTTGAAATAAACATTTATTTTAACACATTGTATGTGATGAGCCATTTATTTTAACACTTTTCACTTGAAGTGTTGAAATAACAGGTTTTATCAGGGGACGTGTCATCCACTGTTTTATGTATATGTGAATATGGAAATACATCTACTGAGTGTGCGTGTATATATATATACTCACTCAGATTATGTGGATATGTAATAATAATAATATGGTAGATGTGTATGTAGACACTAATGCACAGGCAAATACAGTGTTTTCTACTCAAATTGAGTCTTCTGTTTCACAAAAATTTATGGTTTTGCCACTGTATTTTTAATATATCTATGCATCTATAAATAGATCTAAATATATTGGTACATAAAATTGTTTATTACTAGGCAACAGCAACTGGATGAGATAGATAAAATAGAGGGATAGACAAAATAGAATAGATAAACCTCAAAATAGGACAGTGATTAACTTGAGTTATGTAAACCAAGAAAGAAATACTTTATCTGAGCCTTCTAGTTATCTAGACCTAGTTTTTTTAGTTTGCCATAATTTCTGAAGTTCTGCTTCCCTTTCTGTGATGGACCTCTTAGGTTATTAAACAGCACAAGGTATGAGTTATGTTTTGTAAATGACCTGAAAAGTTGTTGTACTGCATTTTTCAGTAATTTTGGCTTTCTAAATACAGTGTAGGAGCCTCAATTCCCTGCTCAGCAGGCAGTCGCGTCTCTTGCAGTGTGTCCTTACTTGTACTAAATTGCCTTTTTGCAGTTAGAATTATGTATGTGCTAAGGCACTGGCACGAACCTGTGGGCATACACACCTTCCTGGTTCCGGGGTCACGTTCACCATGGCAGTCGTTATGGAGGTTAAAACCGGCTCAAACAAAGGTAGCACTGCCAGGGCTGGCAGAGGCAAGGCTGCCTTTGAACAAAACTGTAAATAGCCAGAACCATTTCTACCAGACTGCAGGTTAAATGTCTGTCTCTGCATTGGAATAAAATACCGGCCCTGTCTCACATCTTTTGAGGGGAAGAATTTGGCTGGAACTCACCTGTCACTTCGTGATGACTGCAGTGATCTTGTCTGGTAACTGGGCAATATTTTCTGAGTGGGCTGTTCATTGGCTATTATACTGGTCCTATTCACATGTCCTTTTCTTCTTATCGTGCCAGGAGCTTACCCTGGCCATTAGCACTATTTTATAACCTGTTCATTACTGTTGTGTCATTATTTGTTTTATTGATTAGCACTGGCACTCTCTGGGTAGCAGGCCGGGTTTGTCCTGGCCAGGGGAGGGCTGCAGTGCAAAAGGTGCCAGACCTCCTGCAGCAGCACTGGATGCTCAGCCCCGCCACGCCAGAGCAGCTGGCTCGGGCTCCAGGTCATGGGGGGCAGCAAGAGCAAGGCAGTCACGGGACAGAAAGGGCTTCCTGAGCCAACCAAAGAACATGGAAGGCATTCTGTCAGACAACTTCCAGCTCCAAGTCAAACCAAAGTAGAAACCGTGAGTGAAATTAAGTAATGAACGTTTGATGAATTGCAACAGAAAATGCTTTCCTAGGTTTCATGCTGACGACCAGAAGTATCGACTTCTAGTGAATCTGTAGTTTTCAGTGAGAGAATGGCTTTGTTAGGAAATGTTTAACCACTTCTTGCAGCATTCACAAAATAATTTGTATCTGTCCTCTTGGTTTTTCCTACTGAAGCTTGATATGAGTGAAAATTCCCCCAGGTCTCCATGGATAAATAATATTTACAGATAAGAAAAATTTAATTTTTCCCTCTCTCTTTCTCTGAGTCTAGCCTTTTTTTAATTGAGAGAATTCTCTGATGAGTACTAAACATTTATTGAATAAGAACTCTGGTGATTTTATGAATTTGTAGCTGAAAGAGCATAAATAATCATTGGTATTAATTCAAAAATTGTAAAATGAAATCCTAAAAAGGACACTGATTTTTCTCTGTTCCACCTTATGGAACTTTGATTTGATTATGGAAGTTCCACCTTTTTTTTCTATTTGAGTACAATTTTTTTTTAAGGAAATATGAAGGAAAATGATTGCATCTTTTTTTCCAGTCAGAGGTTGGGTTCAATTCTGTATGTATCAGAAACAGAATCACATCTGATGTAAGCTTTGAAATTAAAAGGAAGGGGTCAATAGTTATCAGAGGACTTATTGATACACTGTCAGTGTATCAAGGTAGTCACAATATCCCATCAGTGGATATGGTTTCAAGAGCCTGCTGTAGCAGAGTTAGATAGAAGTTGTTTCAAATCTGCAGAATCATTAACTGTGTTCTAAAGTCTTGTGACAAAGTCCTGACTTCTCTGTAGTCAGCAGAACCTTTGCCATTGATTTGGTGGAGTTGGTGCATCGCCCATGACAACTTCTGAGTAACATGAAACATTAAGGAGCCATTGGTTTGAAGATGTAGACTGACTGGTGTGGAGACATTCCGTAAAAGGACTCTTCTCTCGAATTCTCCGTTGGTACATGAGTAACTAAAATTTTTGGTACAAAATAGCCAAAGCCCGAGTAAATAGTACATTATTGTTAGTGATTTTGGCAAATGGCTTTTCATGAGTAACAATGGACTGAAGGACTGACCAGGCTGGGAAACAGGGAGCAGTGAGAAGAGTCATCTCTGGATCTTGAGAAGTGTTGGACTGTGCAACATTTAAGCTGTGGCAAGGTCCTGCCTGCTCTTGCTTTCTGGGAACTTCCTGTATTTTTTAGTGCACTAAATATTGTGTGTCCCATTTGCAGACCTCATAGCAACGGTGGATAGTCTTTCTCTTTAAACACGTCTGTTCATTGGGTTTTCTTCTGCATATAAATGCATTCTCTGGTCATTTTGAAGGATGTGTCTGCTACACTGTTTCATTAAACTGCTGCGTTATCGGGTAATTGTTTAAACATAATGCCATAGCACTATCAAAAGGAAAGGTGAACTAATGGCATTTGCAAATGTCAGGGATTATCGTAACACTTTTATTATAGTTTATAAAAAGTAGGTTCAGGGCATTCCATGGCAATTATTTCCACAGAAATTGGTTATTTAAATAAATTGCTAATTATCTGGATATGACAGTATTGAAAACCCTGCTAATGAGTTATTTGATAAGTGTAGCTTATGGTGGCCACCTACAGGTGGCAGAAAGAACGAACGAGCGGAATAATTGCAATCAGAAGGAATGTGATGCAAATGGTTTGTGTGTAACCTGCAAGTTTCCCTGGACTGTTTGCACATGCAGTTTGTGTAAAGTACTTTGATCACCAGTATTAGGTAGCATATACACTATGCAGAAAATGTCTTAACAAAGAGTTATGTTTTCTGGGTTTTTTTTCTTTTCTCCAAACTTTCTTACCTACTTACTTTCCAAAGGTTTGGATTGATATCTACGGTGCCTGAACTTTTCCAGACCATTTTCCTTGTATAATGCTTTTCACTTAAGTTTTTTATTTGCTGTCATGGGCTTATTTTGTCATTAGCATGATTAATTTTAACAGTCTGGGATATAGCTGTGTCAGTTTTCTTCCAAGAAGGTACCTACAGAGGAAGGAAAGGTGATGTTGCTTAGATTTGGGGGCTTACATTTTTTAGCAGCACAGACTTTAGCAGTGACTTATTAGTAAAAAATTATGTATCAGCTGCTTCTTCTTTGCAATGTTTAGGCTCAGTGGTTTGAATCACAAATTTGTAATGCAAATTTAAAAATAATTTTACTTGAAAATGCTCAGAGTGGGGAGAATTGACCCAAATTCATTTTTATTCCATCTAGTATTCATAGATACAAAAATTTAGTTTTAGTTGATCTACTACCCAAAGGTATGAGAGTTTGCTTTTCTTTAAAATCTGTTTCTGTTGTTGATAGAGAGTTTGATAAAGACCATTGAGACTTTTTCAAGGTTCAGTCTCAGTAGCACCAGTCTAAATTGACTCTCTTGGCTGTTTTTTAATGGACCTGGATCATCTTTACAGAAAGGCCTCATTAGAGCTGCTGCATACATGCGTTGAAAACTTTAAACTATCAAATTTGTCCAGTATATTGCAAGTGAGAATGTAGCCCAGTATTCAAGACTTCTGAGATTATTTTTTTCCCATTGGTGGATCACTGGGATCAGAAGATCTGAATTGTTTCTACTAGGAACTCCCAAAGCTACTGGGTTGCTTGAAACTTAACACCAGGCTTCTTGAAGGTTTGTCTCTCAAGCCTCAATCTAGTGAACATTTTTGGTGTGTGACAGGATCAAGTCCTCTGGAGACTCAAAGTACTTATGAAGTCATAATAAAATGTACAAAATGTGTCTTCTGGCATTGGTAAAGGGTTTTTTACTTCCTAAGGAAAAATAAACAAACAAATAAGCAGGTATATTATCTTTCATCAGTTTGTCATCAGCCTGCTATCCTCAGTGGACAAGAGCAGCTCTGCCTACCTGTGCTGATCAGGGAGAGACGTTTGATTGATGTATGTTCTGCTTCTCCTTCATGTTGTGTTTTTGCTATTGGATTTTCTTGACTGATAGTCTGAAAAGTCTTATTTTTCTTTAAAAAAAAAAAGTAGAGAAAGCCAAAACTCTTTGTTTTAAGGCAAGAAAAAGTGACTTTAGGATTTTCACATCTCTACAATTATTTCATTGTTTATGTCTTTCTATAATAGCAAATATTTGTTCCATAATTAATGAGATTTGAAAGAATAGCTTTCAACATAGAGTAGCATGTCATCTCCACGAGGTATTTTTCTGTCTTTCATGTTTATATCTCACTCCCCTGCCTGAGGTCTTGATAAATGGACTTTGTTTATTAAATCTCATTATTTTACAGCAAGGTAAATGATAGCCACATCTAGCATCTAGTAGCAGCTGTAGCACTTCTATCAGGAGAGTACCATATCAGCAGTTTCCTCAGCTACGGGTGCTTAACTAGTGGAATTACAGATCCCAACGTGTCAAAGTATGTGGTAGATGCTTATCTTTTAGTATGTGAGCTGTCTTTCAAAGGCATGCTGGATTTGGACCTCAGCTTCTTAAATACCATTGGATTTATCAGAAAACATTCTGCAAATTCCCACTACTACTTACAGATCTTTTAAAATTTGGCATTAAATCTCCTTTATTTCAACCTTTTAAAAACTCCTTCTCCACAAATCTCTATAATGGAATTTATTACCTTACTATGGTACTTGTATGAAAATGCAGTCAAATTGAGTGTTCATTTCCTTTTTTTTTTTTTAATTTGCCTTCTTTTTTAATAGCTTATCATTACTATTGTTTCTATTGTTTGCATTCTTTTTTTTTTCTTTAATCTGGTAGGTTGTTTCCCCATTTCATTAGGCAGTAGGATCTCTATCACAAGCAAATCACATTGTATTCCAGCCCAGCAGCTTTTGTTACAGAGGGGGAAGCTTCTGACCTGTTGACGAAAAAGTGCAAGGGAGAACAGCTGCAGCTTATGTTGTGCTTGTTCCGTATGACATAGACTAATAAAAAAAATGCTGGGATGAATGGTGAGACCTTAGTGAACCGTCTGATTGTCATTACATCCATTTATTTACTCTCCTCAGAAGCACTTCTGAAATGTTTTTAAATTCATTTGGGTGAACTATAAATGAATGGAATGCTTTTGCAATCATACCAATTTATCACTAATTTACTAATCACCAAATGTAAGTAATAACTCATATTATGAATATCAAATTCAGCTAGTACTGAAAAGTACCTGTGTTCCATAATAAATGCCAAGTCGCATTGCTGTTTCTGCTAGACTTCATTGAATCATATGCTTGATTTCTTTGAGCTGAATGAAGGCCTTTCTGATTACCTATTGTGCTGAAACCATAAATAAGGTGTCATTTGGTCCTTTTCCTGTACTGACCACTGTATAGAGACAGTCATTTAAGTGAGAAGGGGACTAATTATATTCTGGAAATATTTTCTTGTGGAACTCTTTGCTATAAGATATCTTTACGGCCAAGGGTCTACAAGCCTTTAAAACTCATTGAAAGCAAACTCTTAAGAGTTACATTGGGGTTAGAAGTGTATAAACCTTCATGCCTCAAAGCAGATTGGAAAGAAATTTCCCTGTAGCCATATGATCAGAGTTACCACTGTCTGTATTCTTTCTCCTTTCTAAAAAACAGATACCTCATCACAGTGAGATTCTGGAGCTATGTCAGCCTGAAAGCAATATAGCAAGTCTGATGCTTACTTCTAGCTTCAATTTCAAAAACTGAGTATTTGAGGAATTTCATGAACTACTGTTTTTGATGAGATTACTTTCAGTGGTTTTGGCTGTGTAGTGTATGTTTTGGCCTGTGTGTCTTCCAAAAGGCTTTATTTGTAAATCCGTCAGAGCAAAGAGCATGGTTTCCGTTTTTATTTTCCTCAAGCATTTTTCTAAGACTGGACTATCAATTATGTCATAATATTTGCTCTTTGGACACTTAGCAGTCATCCTGTTTCAAAGAATTGTTCTGTTCCTTTCAAACACATTACAATCTATCCAGCCCAAACAATGGGAAATAGTCAGTAGTGTCCTAGGGAAAGCTCCTGTTCAACTCCAGCTCCTTTCCATGATCTGTTCTGTTGGGATCTTAGATTCTTTAAAGCAGTTTTGGTGAGATTTCACATTTTTATGCATCAAGCTCTAGTTTTCCTGAAAACATATCAGTAGTGCATCTTGGGTTAGGCTGTCCCTATCATGTGCATGAAGTTTAGTTGCTGTTACCTCATGCAGTGCTGAGGGGTGAAAAAACTGCCTGACAGCCACAGCCATACAGGTCCTCTGGGAGTGATGTGTCCTCCCTTATTCTACTGTATTGTTGCCCAACGATGGCATCAAATGATCCTAAAGCGTCTCTAAATTGAGTAGAAATTTTAATAGTGTGAGAGTTATCTAGAGAAATCCCACATAGCCTAAAAAATAACTGGAAGTGTCATATATATATGCTGTCCATCATTTAACGAGCAGCATCTGTAGGCATATTTTTAATACTTGCATGCCATCAGTAGAATGTAGTCAAAACAGATGCATTGCAGACACAGTGTATTGAGACTTTAATCATAATCCTCTAAATATAGCAGGGGGTTGTCTGACTCAACCTCTGTGTACCATTTGAAATACAAGCTCCAGTTTTGGAGATATTACCATAAATGAACATACTTTATTCTTTTGAGAATTTGGCTATCATTAATTGTTAGAGGGGGCTTACTTAAAGAATTATCTGAATCTACAAACATCGAGAAGGGGAAACAAATAAAAATATGAAGTGTCAAGTGCAGTGAAATAGCACTTTTAAACAATTTTTAGTTGAACATAAATAAATGAGATGTTTGCTCCTACTTGGACAACATTTATGTTCAAAAAATCAACCTGATTCATAGCCTGAAACGTAGCCCTCTTTATCTACAGTGTACTGTATGGTAAAGTATTGCTTTCTGTCTCAGACATTGTTAGTCTTTGTTCTGAGCATCAGCTAACATGTTCAAGCTAGCTTTGCAATGTTTATCCAAATGTTTCTACCGTTTTCTGTATTCCAGCCACATGCATAATTTGCTGTACAAGTGTTGATACCACTTGAAACCCACTTGGTGTCAGCTTATAAATGAATGTAACCTCTGCACCTCAGAATTAGATGTTAGCTCCTGATGTTGCTGTACCACGAGGGATGTGCGAGTTCCATCAGGGTCTGTTGGGACGTTGCTAACCCAATGTCCCGGTTTTCCGTAGGAAATGCTATCCGGCCCATCGCCCTCCGCGCTGTGTCTGCCATTGCCCGTGCTCTCCCAGGATTTCCCATCTTGGCAACTGGAGGCATCGATTCTGCTGAGACTGGGCTTCAGTTTCTGCACAGTGGGGCTTCTGTCTTACAGGTACTGCTTCTTTCTTTAAAACATTAACGTTCGAGTAACTGTGATTAAGATCATAATGTATCTTCCTTTCAGACATTTGGATAGTGCGGAGTTTCCACCATTGAAAAGAATTTTCATGTTTTTAACTTCATTTTAACAATGCTTACTAAGAGACGTTCATTTCACATGGAGGAGGAGGAGGAGTTGCTGAAATAAAACTACGGTTGTTGTGATACCAATCTGAGAAAAGGCTAACCATGAGTTTGTTAGTACTTTTTCTCTCTGGCTTAGAGGATTTAAAATTTAAACATCTCTCTCCCATGTCATACAAACAGGGCTGACACAGAGTTAAGCTCGAGCTATCTGTTCTTCCTGTATTCTCAGTTTTTGTTTTCTACAAAGAGCCTTCTCAAGGTGACAGGGCTTCCAAAGAGTACTATATTGGTCTTACAGGGAGCCAGTTTAAAGTAACTTTTGTTTATCCAGGCATCTGTGTCCCTTAAGCACGTTCATGGAAACAGGAGGTGTAGCGCTGCACCCGCTGCGTGAGCTGCTGGCATTACCCTGGAGTGAGGCGTCAGCTGCATTCAGCAGTGCAGGCCGTTAGCATTGCCTGAGGGTTGGTTTGAGCTGCTGGCCACCCTGGCACGGTTGGTTAGTCCCTGTCCTGGAAGGAAGCCTTGGTGGCCTTGTATATCAGACACCAGGAAACTGGCCGAAAATCAGCCCCTTACCTGCTCTGGCAGGCACGTCAGGGCACCATTGCAGCATGTATGTTAGAATGGCTGAGGAGCAGGTGGTCCTTATGTTATATTGTTCCATTGTATATTGTTACATTCTGGTAGATGTTCAGCCCTTTCTCTGCCGGTCCCACCATAGACAACAGCAGCTGTGGATCCTGTGAATATCGGCTTTGTGTCACTCCATGGGATGACTAGAATGGTTTCATTCCCACAATTCACTTTGACATTGAAATTAGATTCAGTGTCACCATCCTTTTTACACAGCTACAGTGACTGCTGAGATTAGTCATTTGTTTGGTATGTTTCGGAAAAAAAAAAAAAAGCCAACTCAATGTTTTGGTTTGGTTGGGGTTTTTTTAATGCACATCGAAGTTAGTATCTCTGGGAGCTGAAGCAGAAGGCTGTTCCTTTTTTATAGACTTGCTATGTTCTTTGGATTTATTAACACCATTTCCTTTTTTTTTTTTAGTTGTATTAAAGTGATTCAAACTTTTCTTTTTCGTGGACAGATAAAAGATTGACCTCTCTTACACAATTGTCTGAGAGCTTCTTCCATATAAATACTAAGTAATGGTGCAAATTATAGGGCAGCATTTGTCTACAAAAAGAAATTAGGATTGGCAAGGAAATGTTTTTAAAGCTGTAGATGCATTTCATTTGCTATTGCTAATAGAGGTGCAGTTTCAATAGCTTTGTCTGCAGCAATGTTACATGATCGGAACTACACGAAGTGAAATTATTTTCTGTTCTATGTCTGCTGTATCTGTCTCTGAATGACTGAAAATCAAGGGGTTTAATGTCACTTTTCCACTTCTATTTTATATGGACTGTGTAGCTGTTCATTTTTTATTCTTTCTTTTCTTTTCCTGTTGGTTTTCCCAATGGTAATGGGAAATTCTGAAATATAATTTAATGCAGACATCCCAGTCAGTGCTCGAGAGAAAGACTATTTGATTTACAAGACATTAATTACTGTTTTCTTTTTAGTAGTAATCAAATTCTCTGAAACTGGCTTCCAAAAATGACTTGGATCTATACAGATCTTTTGCCCTTTACAGAACAATTTCTCCTTTCAGCAATTTTTTCCCAGAGATGGTGAAAAAACTCTTATTTTGTCTTTGGGTTTCACCAGTTTAACTTAAGTCATCTCTAGAACTGATTTTAAACTCCTCTGGATCAAAAATATCCTCAGTTTGAGTGGTTCATTTCTGTTTCACTAAAGTACGGAAGTCATTTAAACTAATCTCAGATAAATGGATTGTAAAGTGGCCTTGTAGGTAAGGATCTGAACTAGATCAGTTGCATCCATTTTAAAATAAGCCTTTAGTAAGCTTCATGCAAGATTGTGAATACAGGCCATAAGTCTTTCCCTGATGATGGGAAGGAGAGATGGAAGGGAGAAGGAAATGAGTAATCTCTATAGAAAGTGGTAGAAGAAATACACTTACTGGGACTAGACTGAAACTTACTTGGTTCTGAGGTGAGATACATTGTGATAGAAGACAACAGCCTCATCTTCACAGGTCGTCTTTGGACCCCGGTTAGGATTATGAGAATCATTTCCATTGTTTTCCTTCTAAACAAGGTCGTACAAATAGCCAACTAATATTCTTTTCTGTGAATCTCAATCTCTCTCACCTGTCCTTGGTATAAAATGCCCAAGTTGCTCCTTAAGCAGTCACAACTCTGTTGCTTACAGCTTTGACATTCACTTCTGTGCTCTCAGTACCGACATACCGAGTGAGTACAGAATTTGTAGATAACATCAAATGAAGTGATCTACTGAATGATTCAGTATTTAAGATTCACTGCATACCAAGTCCCTGAGTTAAGCAGGTAGAAGCTGGGACTGTACTGGGGGAATTCTGTATGTGTCTGATAGCCTGATCTAAAGTACCTGCTTTGGATACTGTTGGAGGTGGTTCTGAAGAGATGCTCTGACTGACACAATACTGCACATTTTGTGATCTGACTTCACATTTCCAAAACCACGAGGATGCCTAATGACTGATCCAGAGGCAGGAAGCAAGCAGCCTGGGTTTTGGGAGTGCTGGAGCGAGCTCTGTGCTCAGCTGTGCCAAAGAGGCAGTGGGCTTAAAACTGAGGTGTGTCAGTGCTCTCACCACCCTGCTAGCCAGCAGGATTGAAGAGGGTAGGGACTGTCAGGGGATCCAGCATTCAGCATGGTCCCGTACTGCAGAGTAGCACAGACTGTACTGATCCATCCATGGAGCCCAGCTCGAGAGCCTGGGACAGCAGCACTTGCTTGGCCACTGGGCTTTCCTTCCTTGTGTCTCAACAAGAGTTCTGTGCCTTCTCTGCCATGGGAGCAGGACATTCAGGGCCTAGGATAATAAAGAGGCTTTGTGTGAGTTGATTTAATTGCAATGTAGCATATCTGTTAGAGGAAAGGTTTATGAATAATATATGTTCTTCTATTAAAAGCAAGATCAGGTTTTCCTCTGCAGCTATTTCACCTGCAATCAGTTCTCCATTATTTTTTCCAATTGCTTTTATTTCTAAAACACGGGGATTTATTTTCCATTTGCAAAATCATCATACATAGGAATGCAAGTCAGGAGTCAGGTGGTAAGCCATATTTTGCTGTATGCCATAACCACCTCAAGTGGTATTAAGCAGGTATATTAGGAAATGGTGTGGGCAGAGAGTTTCAGTAATCAAAATATGTTCTATCCCCTCCTTTAGAAGATGAAGGGCAACGTCTTAGTATTGTTACTTGCAAAAAGGTTTAGATGTAAGGAATTTTGCAGCAGGTATGGAAAACAAACTAGATTATTGTAGTCAGTAGTAGCTGGGCTTAATATTTTATACAACAATTTCCCAGAGCATTCTTCCCCTTTATGGACTTCAGAAACACTTGCAAAAAGACCCCACTTGTTTTTTAATTTCTCATTAAAGATGCTGAAACATTTCAGTCATTCTTCAGCTGATTCCATAGCACTATACTTTTTTTAACATACCTGAATTAACCAACTCCTTTTTAGTGCAGGCATGAAATAAAAAAAATTTTAAAAAAATTAATATGGAGATAATCCTGCACTCATTGTCTGCCAGGAGCTCCAGAAATGTCTAGAAGCATCATTCTGTGATACATGTCATTATTACAGGTCTCCAGTGAGGCTGAGGTGTCTTATTTCTAATTTAAGTAAGCTTTTTTTAAAGCCCTAATTTATCAAAATTAGATGTATATCAATTTTTTTTTGCATGTTTTGCAACATGTATGTGATTTACCATGTCACACTGATGGTTTGTTAGAATTTTGCAAGATTTTGAAAGAGACATACATTTTTTAAAGTCATCTTGCTGCAGGAAATTAAAATGGGAAACAATTATAGAAAATTCCAGCGGAAAGAGAAAATGCATTATGGAAAAAGCAATAAAAGCGTAAAAATATTAAAGTAAAAATCACTTCACAGTAGCCTGTATGATTCAATTGTAGATCAATATTGTGTAGTTAATGCATTAGCAGTAGAGCATTAATTTGCAATTACAGCAGGTGACCTGATCCTCTGTGTTCTGTCCATTGACATAAATGACCTTTTGTTGAAAGAGATTCTGTAGTCATTATTTCTAGCAGATGTAACTGAAAAAAGAGGTAGAACAAAGGGGTGCTTTCTGAAGTATACTTGTTCCATGGTAGAACCTTTTAGCACTATATTCTGGTATGGAATACCTTGTTCATCTGGAATATTGGTCATTTTCATGTAAAGAATATGGATTCCTTTTCAAATAAATGTCTTTTCTCACAAAGTATGGAGGTCACACGTCCTCTGTTGCAAATGTGGATGTCTGTAAGGTTTTCTACCCAGCAGTGATTTAAAATTCACCCATGGAGTGCTGCTTCCCAGTGGGACAGCCTGTGGCTTTGCTCTGAGCCTTTTTTCAGATCCACCTTCACCCTGTCTCATCTCCCTCTAGTCCTGGCTGGGATGGCGTGCCCTGCAGCCCTGTTCCTGTGGCCGCTGTGCTCTTGTCCCCACCGTGTTGTGTTCAGCCCGTGTGCCTGCTGCCTCCCGGCCTTGCCCCGTGAGCCTCCTCATCTCTCAGGCGAGGGAAGAAGGTGGGATTGTGCCCCTCACCACAGGAGGAGCTGCCATGAAGCTGATCTGCCCCATGCCCTTCTCTCCTGCCCAGCACCAGTTGTGGGTGGGACCTCAGGGATCTGAGGAAGAACAAAACCATTCTGGAAATGTGACAGCCCATGACAGGAAAGCAACAGTGATGAGTTTTGCCTCTGTAAGATGAACTCTTCCTCCAACATGGAACACTGTTGCTTTTGTGAGATTGCTTGTGGATTTTTAACATTTTCAACAAGCCTTCTTGCTGGTACTTCTTTGGAACAGAACTCTCAAGGGATTCAGGACAGTTTGATTACTATTTTTTCTTCAGCAGGCTTTTTACTGAAGCATTTAGCTGAGAGATTTTTATAACAGCAGGATGGCCCTTTGTGTATGAATAAACAGGCTTTTCCATCACAAAATTGTGGGACTTGATCTATGAGACAGCATTGTTATTGTATCTGTGCAAATGTGAAACCCTGTAAGCAACTCTATACTTTTTTTTTATGGCTGCAGAACTGCAAAGTAGAGATCTGTTTCTCCACGCAATTCATTACTCTTCTTTTTAGTCCATGTCAGTGTCCGTTGAAGTCAGTGAAGACTCTGATACCTTAGTTAAGTGAGGATTAGATCAGGCCAAAAATTTCTCATCCTGGAATTACTGTTTGTGCCATTTAATGCAGAGTGAAGAACTAAAAGACATTCAAATCAGGGAGTGCAGAGCAGGGGAGTGAGGGAGCTGGCCCTGTGTTTTGAAATTCCAGGTTAAGTTTATACTGATACTACTGGGAAGAAAATACTTTGTCTTGCAATGAATAGCCGTGATTTTGAATGCAGATAAAGAGTCCTTTGTCTCAGCCCTGTAGGAGGAGAATGAAGTCGGGTGGATTGCTGCAAGTCTCAAACAGCCACAGGGTGCCATTGGTGTGGCAGAGCAAGGCTGTGCTTCTCTTGCCTGGACTCCCAAAGAGCCCACCCTGCTCTGCCCCCCGGCTGTCCTTACCCCACATGGGGGAACACAGGCTGCAGGCTTTGCTCTGTGCCAGGCAGAGTGCTCCAAGGGCGGGTAAGCCCAAGAACAGGCACACTTGGGCACCAGCTGGACACTGTCAGGTTTCTGACACAGGCTGTGGCTTTAGGGGAAGAAGAACAAAACCTTTCTGTACAAAGCTGTCCATGACACAGAGAAGTTAAGGTGCTGGACCTAATTCTTCTCTCATGATTAAAATTGATGAGGGAAGAATAGGCTTCTGGATGCAGTGTCAGGCTACCAAAATGATATGAGACAATATTCAAGGGATGGTACTTCAGACTCACCAAGATTTTTAAGAAAAAAAATGCCAGTTAAGGCAAAACCACTTTTCAGATGAAAGTCCTTTGATTAAGTGTAGTCTCCTGTAGAAATAGCAGGTTTTAGACTGTATTTCCAAAGAAACTTGATAGGTATTTGTACATCCATTTGAGTATCCTCCATCACATTTGAGCTTTGTGGCCATTTTCACTGAAATTTGCCAGAAGGGAGAAAGTGTTTTACTCTAACAAATTCTGAGAAACAAAAAAGGCAGAGGAGGGAGAGTAGCTGCATTCCTTCACTGTAAGCACAAGCACACTATGAGCTCACCTTTATTAGACCTCTGAGAACCCGCATGGGACAGCGCTGTTAGGACTGTGTCAGCCACAGGAAAGGCTTTAATTGGCAGTCACACCTTATTAGACGTCAGAGAACCCAACCAGGAGACACAGAGCTGCTGGAAGCCAGATATCATTAGCTCCACTGCTCACAGAGCCACGCACTGAAAAAAGTCTTCAATGGATGCAGCACTGAATGGAGTGGCCGTTCTCTGCAGAGATGAAATTTGCAGTACATGCAGAAACAAAAGAGGGAACAAAGTGCTGTTTGAACATGTCGACATAAAATCCAAAGAACAATGAATGTGAAAGAGAGAAAAGAGTTGGGACAGACATACCCAAGCATTCACTTCTGAAAACATTTCATTATTTCCTAGTCTGGTGCTAATTACAGAAATTCGACCTATTCTCAACTGTCTGTCTTTGCTAATAAAAAAATAAGTAATTGCCACACTTGCTCCATTACAGACAATTGGGAAAAAAATTGCTAATTAATAGTGAGAATTTTCTGTGAGAATTTCTTTTAAAGGAAATTAGAATTTGTCCAAAAAAAAAAATCTATAAAGTTTTTTTGTTATAGTTGTAAAAAACCAACAAATTAGAACAGATTTTCATTATTGATTCTTATATATTATTTTGCCACTTTTAATGAAAGGTTGCAGTATTCCAATCAGCACATTGTAAAGTTACAGACTAAATTCAACACTAATAATGCCTTTTCTTTTGTGTAGTTTTGCATTAGTTCTACATTTTATTTGAAGCTGCTTAGGGGATTTATCTATTAGCTTCCCTTTATTTCTGCTCATTTCACCAGCTAGTAAATGAAGTCTGCATAGATAGGGTTGTTATTTCATAAATTTGTAAGAATGAATTAAAGCTCATTCTGTAACAATTGCTATTTGTCATTCTCGTAATGAATTCTCATGCAAAGTAGTTTCAACTGTCAGTGTATGGTAATAATTATTTACTAACAATTAGGTCTCAATTGAGCATCAGCTCAAGTGCTGTCCTATAGCAGTCACTCCCGGCCTCTGCGGGGGATTTGTGCTCGGGGGTCGCTGGGTCTGCTTCCCTTTCCTGCTCTGCCTGGGTGCCTGCCCTGCATCCCTGGGTCTGGCAACACAGGGACGTTAAGAATTGAGGCGATGGGAAGAATAATCACATTGGCAACATGTTTTCCTCCATCTCTCCCAGGGATCCACAATATTGCTTGTCCTTTGAAAACCCAGTACTGCTGCACCTATTTTTAATGTGGATTCACACTACTGATGTGAATTCGTGCTGCTGCTCTCTCACATGAACACGCACAGAGCTGTTCTCCATGTAGATATAGCACATGGTGTGAATTGACACCGAGTGAGTTTTGTTTAAAGTTTACTTAAGTAAATGCAACATGGAGATGACTCTTTACAAGAGGCTTGGTTAATTGTTGGTGAAATTGTAGGCAGGCTTTATTCAGCTCAGGTTGTTTTCAGTCATGAAGCTAGCTCTGTTGTAGGCTGAGTTCCCTTGAGTACGTGTGGAGGTGACTAGAAATTGAATCTGGAAGTGTACCCAGCTCCTTGTTGGATATTGAAAATAAATAGAAGGCAAGATAAGCACAGTGGAAAATGCTATTTCTTTGTTCCTTTCTGCCATCTCCAATAATTACTTAGGAAAATTCCTGTGGGGTTGTTTTTTTTTTTAATGTTATATGTGTTGTAACTGCAGGGGACTTGTTTTCCAAAAAGGGAGAACGTAAAACATTCAGTATTGCAAAGCTCTGCCATCAGAGAAGTTCTTGGAAATATTGTCAGTCATACAAAGAAAATACATGTTTAAGAAATTTTCCTCTTTGTATCGTAGCAGCTCTGTTGATCTTTCAGTCAGAGGCTGTACCTGGCAGTGAAAGGAAGAAAGGGAAAGCAAGCAGTGGAAGAGGCTGTGCTCGGGGAAGGCATGGTCCTGGAGCCCACACTGGCACAGGAATGCACTGCTGTGCAGCTCAGCTTGGGCTTGGTGCTGGGCTAGCTGCAGTTTGGTCACCGATCTTTTACTTTTCCCAGTGGCAGAAAAGTGGGTTTTCTGCCCAGGAAGGAGGGAGCAATAAGTTTTTTCCTGCTACAGCACAAGCCCCCTGACACAGCTTGATCTGGCTGATGAAGGGTTCTTTTATCCATGCAATTAGAATAAAAGAAACAGAGAAATCATTCTTTTTCTAAGATGGCATTTTGGAAGCTGGCAGTACATTTAGGAAAGAGTCTAACTTCCTTCAATATCCTGAGTTATGTTGCTGCTTTTCTTGCTGATATTTATTATTTGGATGGAGATAGGTAAAACAATCCCTAAGGAAGTGTGGAAGTGGGTTTTTATCTCAGACACGAAGGATTCGCAGGGTCAGAACTATTTTGTTCACATGAATCTCACTCTTCAATGGACACAGCAGCTGCTGCACAAATTCGTACAGGCAACCTGATAAAGGATGAAAGTAATTTTACCTGAAATATAATGTGAGAGTACTAGAGGGAAAGACTCACAAGGATGAGGGGTTAATCATTGCAGGACTGAATTGAGGTTCCAAGATAGAAAAATTGCTTTTCTGTTTGATTTTGAGAGGTCTGCAGCTTTCAAAATTCTGGTCACAGGAGGATGTCCCTCAGTAGATGGTTCTCATTAGAATTTGTTGAAAATTTCTTTGAGGAAACTGTTTTTCATTGACAAATTTCGTTTAATCAAAATAGATCTCAAATCCCTGCTGTGTCTGATTCAGAGTGTCCTGGGATGAACACTGAAGGTCTACCCTGGATCTGTTAAGCATTAATGAGCCTGACTATTGCCAGTGATCAGGAAATAGTTATTCTGTCACAGGAAAGTTTAAGTATGGAAAAGTTTTCCAGTTTAGACTGATAATCAAAATTCTAAAAACGTGTGGAATTAACACATTTAAAGAAAAAAATATTATTTGGGTGAATCAAATCTGTTTCAATCTTTTTGCAACATATTTTGGTTTTGACCTTTTCATTCCAATTAACTGGGATTGCGAAACAGACATTTTCACGTTAAATGGAATGCCATTGCATTCCATGTTGTCAAACAGCACATATTGGTAATTTTGAAACTCTTTTCCACACGTTTTTCAGAACACCATTCTTTTCTGAAAAGCATGCTTTCCTAGAACCACGCTCATCTCTGACAAATACACCTTTCCAAAAGTGGGATAACAGACCAGCTCGATTCCAGAGATGATGGTGTTCCTGTTGGCTTGCTCTCAGAAAACAAAAACTTAAAAACACTGCTAACTGCTGTGTGATGTTACTTGATGACTTTTATCATCAAACCACCAGATCTGAGTGACTTAATTGGTACCTGCTATAGAAATTTCTTTGGAGCTGAGGGGTATGGTTTGTGGAAATGGGTCAAATAAATCTACATCTACCTGACACAACTGGTGATGCTGTTCCAGCAGCTGCAGAACCACTGGGAGAGCTGAACGATTTCCTTTTCCACAACAGTACTTGTAAGAGAGAGACGAAATCTTTGGGTGTTGATAAATGAAATATGATGTGATATTCAGCATATATTTAAAGATAGTTGTAGACCCTCTGTATGTGATTGGACTGTTTACACAGGGGAGTTAGTTCATCTGCTTTCAAAGCTATCTTTCATTTTGTAGATCTGCGGTACAATGATACAATTTGCTATACATGGCTGGTTATGAAGCTGTTTCCCAGACTCCTCAATGCTCAAGGCATGTGGAATCATATTTGTTTTCTTAGGAAAGATGATCACGATCAGCACTTTTATCAGTGTGTGTGCCCACCTACTGCATAAAGGTCCACTTTGTAGTTCCAAGAACTGACAGAATGCTTTAGTGAGATAAGGAAATATAACCATTCCTCTAGGGGTGGTTGACAGGGAAAAAACCCACAGTTACCTCAGGGAGCCTTCTGAAAATTCTTGATTTATTCTGCATTTTCCCTCTCAAAGACACGGGATACAAAATTGCATCGTTCAGGGTCCCTTGATAAGTACCAGTTCCCCACTCCCAAACACCCAGTTTAGCTATTTAGATCAAAGATACATTAATTGACAGTGGAGAACTTAAGGGGAGGAAAAATAGATTTGAGTAGGCTAGGAATTAATGCATTGGATAACGTTCCTAAAGGATCCCTTATGGTGCTCTTATCTCCTGCCGTGCCCTCGTCTGATAAGTGGCTAATGGATTCTCGACTTTTTTCTCCTCCTTGATCGTTGGCTGCTCACAACTGCCCGGGGTTGCTGGAGCGCAGTACATGAACAAGATCTGTCTTGCAGCCCCCAAAACCAGGCACTTTGAGGTGTCTCTGCCAGGAAGAGTAGCCATCCCCTTAGTGCTGGGGAAGTTTCTCTCCAAGCCTGTGTCAGGAGGCTGCTGTGGCTTCAGCACACGCTGTGGGGCTCTTCCTGCTGCCCAGCTGCTGCATCCGTATTTCCGTCCCTGCGGTCTCTGCCTCGCTGCTCCCTAAGTGCCAGCTCAGCTCCACTTGACACCATGTCAGCATTTTGTTGTCCTGTTGTAGAGAGGATCCAAGCTGTTGCACGAAATACAGCGTTTATCCCATAAGCTTGTCTTGCATGGGCTGGAGACCTTCTTCTCCTTTTAAGTAATTTCAAGCTCCATTATTTACTGACACTAGCTTGTACTTTTGATTAAAATGACAATTTGTCTCAAGATTGTCTGATGAAATTTCTTGAGGTGTAACAAAATATCTGAAATATTTCACTGAATTACTGAGATCCGCACGGCATAGGGCTATCCAGTCCTTTTTTTTTTTTTTTTCCCAATAAAGATCTCTTAAGCCTTATATGAATGATTGCCTGCTTTTCAGAGCCTGGAGTTATTAGCATCTTTGAATCTTTCTTCTGTGTGTTATCTCTCAAAGTGTCAGTAGTATGCCGTCCACTCATTAGGACTTTAAGTCTAGTACTCAGTAGAAAAGATTAGGTGGGCTTTTTTCCCCATAATTCAGGCAATTCATAGATGTAATATTTGAGTCCTTCAAGCTGCTTTCTGAAAGCTGTACTA
Organism: Callaeas wilsoni; assembly: GCA_013398955.1. NCBI lineage: Eukaryota > Metazoa > Chordata > Aves > Passeriformes > Callaeidae > Callaeas > Callaeas wilsoni. The sequence continues at coordinate 21,206 of VWPU01018989.1, forward strand.
GACTCTGAAACAAATACTAGTTCATTAGTTCATGTATATTAGTTCAATTGTAATGTTTTAGAAAGGCTATCAGCTATCATCCAATTCAGTTTTGCATCCATCCAGTATCTGAAGACTTGTTAAATAACAATCTCATCTGCTAACCTATCTCTCGAGAGTCATTTAAGCAGCTAATGTGAGTGAATCAAATCATTCCATCCGTACTATATCAATATTTTGGAAGCTTTTCTTTTCACAAATTTGTTCTTTAAAACAAAGAGTCTCGAGGTTTTTTTCCCCGAGATTGCACTACATTGTCTGATAAACCACTTCCTCTAATGTTCTTAATCCTACAACCCTCTAGCAGAAGTAATAATTAGACAGAAAGGATAATTTAGGCTATGCATTTAATGTTCTGGTAAGTCGGTGTTCAGCGAGACGTGAGGAGGAGGAACCATCGTTATAGAGGCAGGCTTTCCATAGACATTGGTGTCCTGAAGATTGTGCGCAGAGAAACCCCTCTCAGAGGAGATTTTATTTGTCTGCATGCTCTCACATTGCAGCTCTTGCCACATTATTATGAGCACTGTGTCAGACAACCAATGCATTGTCTGCTGCTTTTTGCTTTGGAGATCTGGGCACATCTAAATTATTGTACAGGGGCTAGAAAACATACATTTTCATTTCCCTAGGCAAGAGCTATGCAGCATATAGATTGCATGGACCAGAAAAATCTCCCTTTAGTCAAGTCAATTTTTGCTAGTTGCCTTTGAGAATAAATCCTAAATTGTGTCTATGCCTCACCCAGATTATCATAATGCTATTGCCCTCTACAATAAAATTAGCCTTCTTAATGTTGGTGATTCATATTGATACACAGGTGAGCACAAATAGAATCCTTCCTGAACCCTCTTACATTCATTCACAGCTTCATTTTTTTCCCAAAAATCCTAATCAAATGAATCTAATCAAGAAAGCGGTAGCTTCAACTATACGTTAAATAACAGCTCAGACATTCATAAATGTTTCTCCAACAGGAAGGTGAGTTTATGTCTTCAATACCTATCAGGAAGAATTTTTAATAGTAAAAGAAAGCTTCTAGAGAAAGACGATTAAAGCTAAATTTGGAAATATAATATAATATAAAATAGTAAACCTTTCGTTTACCATTTGAGCATACCAGTAAAAATATTTCAAAGGGAGTCAACCAAATTAATGGCAAGGCACAATTGTTAATGCATTGTAAACCCTCTCACAGATATCTCAGAGGAATAGTAGTTGTTTATCCCTTTACTGTGGTAAGAATATTAGAAATTGTGAAGTCAAAGGCCAATTTCTTAATTGAATGGCATTTTGAGAGCTATTTTATTTAAAAATCCTGTGCAGTTTAGAACCAAAGCTGAAATAAGTCTCCATCTTCTGAGGAAGCAAGATGGCATTCTGCTAAATGCTAGAATTTTATCATTTGAAGGGGAAAAAAGGCAAAAAGAAAGCAGCCAGGGAGACCTACGAATATAAAAGCATTTGAGATCTCAGAAGGAGTTTAAATCAATGCACTGCCACAGTTACAGCACAGATGAAAGAGCCTGCTGTCTCAATTGCCAGGAAACTACTTAGAAACTCTCACTTTGATTTTTTTTTTTTTTTGGTAGTCCGTTACATTACCACTAAATGCAATATACGGAGACATCACTGCTTTGATGTTGTACAGCTACAACAAATGGAAACTAATATGGTAGAACAGTCAAGCTATGTGATTTGCATTTGTATATACAAATATATACCCATCAATCTTCTTACTTCTAGACCGTGTATCACTGCCACCCATCTGCCTCCTTACTGATACTTCTGTTTTCATAAAAGTGACAATTATTTTACATCCATATCCCGAAGAGAGATCCATGTATTTCAGAGGGGTGTAAAAATTAAAATTTTCTCCGAGCTATTGTCTCCCAGAACAAACTCCTCACTTGCAAAGGCTTCTAAGAGTGCTTTGAAACAATTTCAAATTGGAGCACAACAGCTGTCAGACATTACAGGATTTTTGTTCACACAGATCTTGTCACACCAAGCATGCTTACTCTCTTCTTGCAAAACAACACATTATTGAACAGGCTAGATTCTCTGACCTTTTGAGGTGATCTAGCAGTATATGAGATTATACACAATACCTCTTGTTGGGTGAAAGTAGTGTAGGGAAAAACTGACATAAGCATGTCTAGATCTGCATCTCCTCCATGGCCTCTGCTGAAATCTCAGCTATTGATGGAATAGAAATAATGCAGGTAGAGACTCGGGTTCGCTTTTGGCACCATCTTCCTCATCATCCCCTGTCCAGCTGGGATTTTGCCATATAATAATGAATTTATGCAAAAACTGCAGGTCGCAGGGTAAGTGAGAGCGCACAGCCCGAAGAGGACTTCGCTCTTTCCTCTTCTAGTGTTACAGAAAAAGATTTCTCCTCTACAAGATCTCCCAAAGGGAAAATGCACTGAACAGGAATTGCTTTACTCGGTGATCTGGCTGGAAATGCCTCCAGCCCTTTGTCCAAATTCTGCATGGATGGCACAGGTCTTCCATGCAGTTCCTCAGGATACGCCAAAATTTGAACAGGAACCGCATCCGTTTTTGTAGAGAGTGAAACAGGAATGAAATTTAATGTCTGGGTATTTTTCCCATTGCTTCTAGAAACACAGTCTGTGGACAAAACTGAAAGGTCTTACACAGACAGAGCTCTCAATAAACAGTGCAGGGGATTTGCCTCAGTAAACACTTCAGAAATTGGCATCTCTTTATTGTGTAATGATTCTGCTAACAGCAAAGGCATTTACAATGTTTTGTGACTGACGTGGAAGTACTTGTCACCAGTAGTGAACTTTTTCTTCAAAACATATGAATTAAAAGTTTAGGATTCATGTGAATGTTTAATAAAAACCTTGTAACCTGTAAAAATTATTTTACACAATAATAATCTCCTTACAATTTACTCCAGTTCCTCAAGTAAGACTTGTAATGTCTCTAGATCCTGTGACAAAGTTAGACTCAGTTCTTATGTTTATTTAGTAATAGAGCAGACTGGTTATTTCTTATGAAAGACATCAGCAGGGACCCTTGCATGCTTCTCCCATCATTGCATTTTGCAGAACAGTTTTACTTAGAGCCTTAACCTGTGATTCATTTCACATTCCCATTCCCCAGTGAGATAATTTGGTGTATGTTTACCAGCAGCAAAGCAGGCATTGTGTCTTTCAGTATCTCAGATGTGTCTGTATAGATTAGAATTGTAACTTACAGTTGCAACTTATGGTGAGCAGTTTTAGATTTCAGAATACTGAGAGCACAATATAACTGATCATACCTTGCATGTTGGCCTAGGTGTCTCGTTTGGGATATAAGGGGCAATCACTGGAGTCTGGATCTGGGAGAAAAGGAAGGAGATCCAATGTTAAAAATTAAATTGTAGCAGTTCTACTACTGGGACAGAGCCAGGCAATGTAGTAAAACCAAACCTGTCCAAACTTACCTCCCTGCATATTAGTGCAATATGAATAATACACGTTACTTTCCTGAACAGGAAAAATGTAGCACTTTGTCTTCTAGTCCAAGTTCTAGTCCAAAGGTAGAGACCAACACAAGCAAGACAGCAGGACAGCACTTGTCAGCAATACAGCTGACAGCTTTGTTGTGACCGGCACTTCACTCTGTCCCAGAGGATGCTCCACAGGGCCAGTCTCTCATCTTCCACAGAAGACACTTTCTACCTAAATGTTTCAGGTGAAAGGCTGGGTCAGTGAACAGCTGAATGTTAATTTACTCATTAAACAAATCCACTTGGATTATTTAGGATTAAGGGATATTAAACAGGTGCCATCCCTGCTGTGCAAAGTCCCAGCACTGCTGCTTGCCAGAGCCTGGGCTGATAAACCACACGAGCAATGGATCCAGGCACGCTCTGTTCCGTGTGCTCGCCCATAAGTGGCTCCTGCTGGCCACAGGTACAGACCACTGCTCTGGCACAACACAGCAGGGGTGTGCTCTCGCTTGAGAAGTCTCAGTGCTGCTCAGGTTCTTGCTTCAGGGTGTAGAGGGAAGCACATTCCGCTGTGCTCGGTGGGTTCCAGGCGGGTGCTGGGGAGAGGGGCTGAGCGGGCAGGGCTGCTCGCAGCTCCCGCTGCTGCTCCATGGCTGTGCGAGGCACAGACAGCAGCCCTTACACAGCACTTCTCACCTTTCCCTCCTCTTCAGGTGGTTTAATAAGACATTAAATGGGAGGTGGTAGCAACTGATGCCTTAGGATTTTAGCTTTTATATTTTCATATATTTGTTTGTAATCCTGCAGTTCTTTGTGTAACTCTGAGCTCCATATAGAGTGTTAGCAACTGCTTTTCCCTTTTTTGTCAGACACAACAATTCCTCTCTAGGCCTGAGAATGAAGGACACCTCACTGTTTCAGGCCCCAAGAAATGCAAACAAAAGTGAGTTGGGGGGGAGCAAACTGAGAGAATGGGACTGCACTGCCTGAAGCTGTAATTGGATAATTAACCTCTGATATGCAAATGGACAAAACTTATATCTGTCTGAAAAACATGTGACTGTGTCCATCCTGGGTGTAGTCTCTGTGAGACTCCTGCACTGCCCAAGGTGTGCCCTGTGCAGGCCTTTCAATAAATCCCTGCCCTTTATCCTTTCCCTCTGTCCAGCCTCTGTTCCAGGTCACCCTCCACAAGGCATCACAACCATTTTGAGCAGAGCAGTAGCTGGGCTGCAGCAGAGGGGGCTCGGGCTCAGCACTGAGCTTTGCGAGGGAGGCGAGTGCCTGTTCCCAGTGCAAGCAGCTGGAGCAAAGCGGGGGCGTTAATGAGGTGTGGAGACGGGTCCGTTCAGTTCTTCGGTGATTTTTCTGGATGCCTGAGTTTGAGTCTCACCTGGTCTATTGCCCTGCCACTTCTCTTGTGCTGAAAAGAGGACACAGTGTCATTTAAACTGGTGATTCAGAGGCAGCCAGGTATGATGCTAAAAACCTCTCTCTGTGGTGTAGAAATTGTCATGGCTGATGGGTCATGGCGACCTTTTATACTGACTTTGTTCGCCACCTTTTAAAATGCAGCAAAGGCTTCTGCACTGATTGATGGAAGATACTGTAAGCCTAAAATACAAATCTCACAATCTGATTTGTGCAACATAAGAAATTTTAAAGCTCAGAATTTTGGAATTTGCCAAAAACATGGCAAAACTATTTCAGTTTGTTTTGTATGTGTTAATGTTTGAAGCTCTCTTCTTCTAGGAAAGGCCCATAAACATAAGCACTTGCTTTTAAGCCAGTGAAATCAGTGAAAGCCATGTCTTTGGCTAATTATTCACACCATTGGGAACCACAGTCATGAGGTTTCTACAGAAGAGGAGGATTGTTTGAGACCGCTTGTTTGTTCTAAGCTTTTCCATGTCACGTAACATTTTTCTTTAGTGCAGAGATGTACATTTTTCTTGAAAATTGCATTTTGTCTTCAGTTCTGGAACCTTCTTGGCTTTCCAGGGAAGACAAATAGTGCACTGCATATAGAATCACAGGGATCAAATCGTTAGCTCTTTGTGTGTTATTATCTTCCACACATTTTTATATTATTGCAGTTCATAACACTGCACCACAAGCTGGAAAACAGTAAAAGCCTCTTTATTTATAAGGTTATTACAGATATCCTCGGGTGTATCTCATGTGTATACATCCTGTCAAAATATTTCAGGATTTTGACAAAAGTGTCTGAACTTGATTCAAGTGACATGACATGGCTTTTAACTGCATTTTTTTACAGTTTTAGTATTTTTAAGAGTAGATAATAAAAGTGTTACCCATGCACTAAAAAAACCCAGAGAATTCCTTTCTGTACAAAAAGGTTTAAATAAGCATCAGTCGAGTTTTGCAGTTAAAGAACTTGTACGGGAAATTATTATGATGCTCTCTATAATTGCCATAAAAAAAAAATACAGTCTTGAAGCCTGTGGAAGGTGTAACAGACCTAATTAATGCCCACACTGTTTCTCCAGAGAAACAGATTTTTTTGTAATGTAAATGCACTGCATAGGAAATGTTATTGTGCTTATTTTATAGTTTGCCCTTATTTTTTTCTTGTTCAGCTGTAGTATATGGTATTTCCCAATCTGATATGTCCCTGTCTTCAGGACTGCAAGTTGTATTGTCATTTCTGAAGTGGGGAAAACAATAATATATTTCCTGTGCTTTTTAAGTGTTGATGTCAATTATGATCTAAAGTGTGTTTCCACATCCGAGAAGTGTGGATGTGTTTGTGAGTGTCTGTGTGCACCAATTCATGTTCTAAAGTAGAAGGCTATTTCATTGTTGTCTTCACTCTGTGTGCATGGAGTCAAGGTATTACCAGAAGCATTCCTTTCAGCTTTAACAATAAAAGCTGAATCAGAGGCTGAAAACACTGACACATCTGGAATTTCAGAGCACTTCCAGGGACTGATAATTAATGGCACTCAATCAACCCTGCACCTCGTCACTGATGGCTGATTAGAGTTTAGCTAATGAGAAGGTGTTCAGGCAACAGTCAGGGATTTTTTTATTCAGCTGGCAGTTTGGTTGGGGATCTCTGTGAATTTAAGCCTGAGCTGATATCCCCAACATGCTCTAGAAGAACCCATGTAAGTGATCAGACTATTTTCTGCTGTCAATAGTTTTGTGTTTACATGTTAAGCTCTGCAGGTCAGGGATCAGTACTTTATATGTTTATAAAGCTATTTATATTGCTATCTATGCTTCTAAAGTATCTAAAGTAAAGTGGCCTGCCCTCGCAGTTGGACTGAGTGGCAGAAGGGGATTGTTCTGTTCTCTGCCTGGCAATGCTCACCCATACTAACAGATCAGCTTAATGAGTGCTATTTGCTGAGACACTTCCATTGGATCCAGATTCATCTCAGGGCTATCCAGTGGAATGGCAAGAAACAATGGGCACAAACTGAAACACAGGAAATTCTATTTAAATATAAGAAAAAAGCTGCAAGGGAGATTGAACACTGAACCAGTTTCCCCAGAGAGGTGTAGTCTCTGTATTTGGAGATATTCAAATCCTGACTGGGTACAGTCTTGGGTAGCTGCCCGTAGCTGACCCTTCTCTGAGATGGAGGTTGGACAACACAGTCTCAAGAGACGCTTTCCAATCTCAGCAAGTCTGTGGTTCTGTGATTTGCTAGGTTGGGACCGGTTATGCCTGTGCTTCCTGAACAGAGCAGGCTGGGGGATAGCACCGAGTGCCTGCAGGCAAAGCTCTGAGCACAGGTGCTGCTTTGTTTGCCAGTGTGCCGGTGTGCTCAGCATCAACCCCCAGCACGCACACCTGGGGCTGGGCTTGCAGGTTCATTTCTGAACAGCCCTCAGGTCTTGTCCAAGGGCTGCTGCTGGGAAATCTGGGCATAACTGGTGTTATTGAGCCCTTTCTTTCCTGAACTGCACTGGTGATACCATGACATAGGATTAAGCAGACGATAATCCTGAATTCTTGTAGTTCTATCCCAGTGAGGTTGCAGGAAGGGTCACCTGATAATCAGTAAATCCAAAGATCTTGCTAATTCCATATGCTTCTCTGCCAGAATGGTGCTGATAACTGACTTGTATTTCGTAGGTGTGCAGTGCGATCCAAAATCAAGATTTCACTGTTATTGATGACTACTGCACTGGACTGCGAGCTCTTCTTTACCTGAAAAGCATTGAGGAACTCGAAGACTGGAATGGACAGAGTCCTGCAACCATGTGCCATCAGAAAGGAAAACCAGTACCTAGAATTGCTGATCTGATGGGAAAGGTATGTTGTTTTATTGCCATTCCTGTATAACACTATGTCTTGGTTTTGAATGTAATTCCATAATCATTGTATGCAGTTTCTGCTACTTACCTTGATTAATCACTGCTGCTGTCACAATTAGTCACCAAGCCATTTTTCTTCTGAATATTAACAAATATGTAGGCAGCTTAAGAAGACAAACTTGAAATGACTTGTTATGGGCTAACATTTTTACTATAAATATGATCTCTTCACGTGATTCATAACATCATGTCTTTAAAAAAAAATAGGATGTAAAATTACAAATGTGTTAGAACAAGTTGTGGAACTGCTTGTTTTAATGAAACTCAACTCACTTCAGATTGATCCTAATATTGCGACAGAATATTCCTGGGTGTTTCAGCCAGGGTGCAACATTCAGGAGACATGCAAAAACCCTCTTGCACTGGCTCTGACCAGCTGAGACAGGGAGTCACAGACCAGCTGTTAGTTGGAACACTAGATCAGGCAGAAGTGGTCTTTCATGTGTGCTGATGCCCAAACCCTCTGCAAGACAGGGAAGTTCTAGGTGAGAATCAGTGGCACCAGACAATGTAATAAATTCTGCAAGATCATTTAAACCTAGAAAGTCTGTGGTGAAATAGGAATGTAAATGATGGTCAGCATGAAATCCTAACCTCTGGACTGTCTTTCCTCTCTGCTCTAGTAGTTCCCTGCTGCAAAAGTATTTTTGGAGATTTTTGACAGATGCAATGGGTTGCAGCTGCCCCAGTCCTGCTCACCCCTCCACCAGGGCACCTGCTGATCCGTGCTGAGAAGCAGGGAGGTGTAACTGGCTTCCTGCTGATGCCCGGCTGCCTCCTGCTCTAAGCAAAATACCTGCACAGCAGGGAGGCCAAGCTTTTGTTTCTGGTTACTAGAGGGGATCACTTTGAAGACTGATTTCAGTTATACATCATGCCTATTGATTATCCTTCCAAAAATCTGATGTACGACTGTTGAAAATGTTGTAAAAAGTGAAGAATTACAAAAGAATAGGATTTGGAGTGTCAAATGCCTCCAAATCTCTGCTTATCATTGCTGATGACTGGAATTGGATTTAGCAGGAGATTAGAGACTCCTATATTGTTGTTGTTCTCTGTGGAGCTCTGAAAATTATAACATTACCTTCAAGGAGGAAAGACAATCCTATTCCTAAAGCTCTGGATAATACACTGCTTAAAAATAAACCAAGATATAAGCAGTTTCATTTTCATCTACTTATGTTAAGCAGTTAAACCAGGCTCAAAGGGTTATAGCTAAACTTCTTTCCTTTAACACCTGTGGAAACCTACACAGCATTTCCAACTCATGTTACAGATTTGCTGTAATTCTTCTTTAAAGCTGCATTCAGTGTTCTGTCTTTGTATTACCTTTGTATTTTACTAAACAGACAGCCGTTGTCAAAGATGTTTCTCATGTCCTTTTGAATGAGAAAAAAAATTGTAATTTTTAGTCTTTTTTGCTTGTCACTACATCAATAATTAACTTTAAAAAGGTTGCGTGAAAATATGCTTTAAGGAAGCATTTAATAATTCAAAGGAATCTTAACTTGAAACAGGTCACATGAAAAAGAATAAAAACAAAGCCCTCTGTAATCTTGTCTGGCTGGCTGTGTTAGACATTTAAAAGACATACAGAATATAGTTGGTGGTGTATTCATATTAGCACTGAATTGTATCATTGTAATATTGCTACTAAATAATAGCATTTCAAGTTAAGCAGGCTTCATCATTGATAAGCCATTTTAGGCATAAGCTCTGGATGTTTGTCCAGGAGTGAACATTCAAGGGAAAAGGCAGAAAAATAATATAACTCTGGTAACTGGAAATACCGTGATAAATGATCCTACTAGGGGCAATCAAATACAAAGACTTGATATCATTAATATTTATAATATCATAATTAGCAAGACTGTGCCTAAGCAGTGTTATTAGTGTAACTAATTATGTTATCATAAACTACGTTTGCAGTATTGTAGGAATCAGTATTCTTACTTTCATAAATTATTATCAATATTGGATTTCATGTACTTGTGCCTAGTAAATTTAGTTAAGTACTGTAGTTTCATCTCAATTCAAATACAAATATCTAACTTGCTTGGCAGCAAGTTATAACACACGTTTGTGATTCTCTTTCTGAAATTAATTCACTAGAAAGCATATCCTTACGCTCTATTTGCAACAGAGAAAATAACTTCTTGATATGTTCTCATCGATAAAATAATGTGTATATGAAGTAAAATGTGACAGTCAAAATCCTGCCCTATAGAAACATGTAAGGAGCTGTCCCAATTTGTGTTGGTATACACCATGAGATGAAATGCAGTTCTCAGTAAGACCTCGTGAGAATCTAAACAGCAAATAAGGATGAACATTTGCATTCAAAAGAAATAAAAGGTGAATTTGCTGATTTTGATGTGTTGTGGGTGTGGTGCAGTAAATTTAAAAATATACTTTTCATTACAAGATTACTATTATTTTCAAATAGAATCACAGGGATAGGAAGTTCAGACATTTGATATTTTACTAATAAGGAACTAAGGGAGAATTATTTTCACCAGCATCAAGAACCATTTGCTTTCTGATTGTATACAAATTCATTGAGCCTTTACCAGTTTTAAATATATTACAGATTTAGGAGCCATTTTGTTCCCAGGTAAGTTTGTTCATAGTGGTATCTGTTTGGATTCACAGTGCAATATTGAATATTAATATCTGTATTTTTATGTAATAGGAGACTATTCTTTTTATAATTAATTTTTTGGCCTGGTTTCAGCATCAAACAGATGCTGACTGCAGAGTGTTGCCACAGTGGAGTTTTGTCATGAAATATTGTAGTATTTGATGACTAGAGTAAACTAAAAGATAAATATCTTCTTCTAAATGGTACACCTAACCTCAAACTGAAGCTGTCTTGCCATGCAGTCACCAGATAAATGACAAACTGAACAGTTATCACTGTCAGGTGTTACATTTATCACAATAATTTCCTTCCTAAACAGAGAGAATACTGTGCTAAATAGTGTAATATAACAAGCAGTTAAATAGCAAACATAAAATGCTTTGGCTGAAAAAGAGATTCATGTTGATTAGTATCTGTTCATCCTTCTGCATTAATGAAACTAATACTTCTGATAATTTATAGCCCTTGAAATATCAGAAGCATCACAGCACTGGAAAATATTTTGGAAACTTGAGTGCTCTTTCTCTGCTTTTCAATGTTGCAGAATCTATTTATTTTTGTGTGTAGACCCTAAATTTGTCATTTTTGAGCCAGTGGTATTTATTTGCTGATAGTCTTTTCAGTGGCTTTTTCCCTTTTTGCTAACACAGCGGTTGCTGCTGGCGCCATTGTCCAGGATGTGACCTGTGGTACTACGCTGCCTGTAATAGGAGTGAGATTCCCCCTTAGAAATGCCAGCCTCATTGGTTTCCAGTCACTGGATGATACAGTTTTCCATAGTTCCACCAATTTTACTCATTCTTTCCTATGGTTGTAACCATATCCATAACAGCTCCAAAGAGAGTCCTAGCACAGATACTGTGCCAGACTCACAAAGGTGGCCAAAGCCAGAGTTCTGGGATTCCTTCCTCATTGCTTTTCAGATGGTTTATTGAGTTGGGGTTTGGGGTTTTTTTTTCTGTGGGAGGACCAGACACTTGGAACCTTGGCGCAGATGACTGTCATTAATATCAACACTGAATCACCTTTGCATGGAATAAAAGTTGTCAGCTTGTCTCAGCTTTAACCCCAGTGTGCAAATCTTGATGCTGAGATGAGAGAATGGCAAGGTAATGATGACACCACAGTGCTTCTCACTGACTCCTTCAAAGTAGAAGTTTTGTACAAGCACACTTACCTCAGAATGAATTTAGGGCTGAGGTCAAGTGCATGTTGCAGTCAGGAAGACAGTTAAAATGTAGTGCACACTCTTACAACCCCAGGTTAGTAGGGTGACTGCATAAACAAGAGGAAGGGCACAGTTAGTCTCCTTACAATACAAAATTAACAGAATTATGTTTTAAAATAATGTTCACGAGTTTCTCGGGAAGATACATGACCAGGAGCGGTAAAGATAACTCTGTTCTCACTAGGTGTCTGAGTAAGGTGTAGTATTCCCCAGAGGTGCAATTTGATCTCCCGTGTGTCTCACTGTCTCACCTTGTCTGTTTGTTACAGGACTCTTTTATTAGTTGCTCACTGATCTTAATCCAGAGAGCTGAAGTTATTATGTCCCAGAAATGCATTGGTGTCAGCTGGTGATCACAGAGGCACTACAGTGTGTCTCTGTAAAAACTTCCATCTAATGTCAGCTATAAAAATCATACCTAATGCAGTGGCTGCTATACATGTCAGGCAGCTAAACAAAAATATGACCATGTATTCAGTTGGTAGGTGTGGGTTTATAGGAAGAGAGAAATATATATGGATGTTTCATACTTTGCTTCCAGCACCAGGAGTTATGCAAGTGACATTTGTTTAATCATGTCTAAATGATAAAAAATTAAAAATAACAAAAACTAATAATTTAAGCATCTTGATTCCAGAAATATACAAAAACCCAAACAATCTGTGGATAGTTCTCAGCTGTTAAGATTGTGCTGTACTAAAAAGTGTTAAAATTGTATCTGGTAAAAACACATTTCTAGACAGTGGCTTTATTTATCAGACAGATGAGAGAGAATGACGCTGTACATGCACAGTGTATGACTTCAATGAAATTTCATCACCTTAAATTTAGCAATTTAAATTCAGCATTCTGATTTTCTTCTCTGAATGGACTTCCCATTGGAACAGACTTCCCATTTAGACTAAAATACTCATTTTCTTCAAGTGTCTGTGGGTACCAAAAGCTGAGTTTTCTGAACAGTATAAACCTGCTAAAGTCTAACTGTACTCTAGTCAAATCTAAATAGTCTTTTGTAGGACAGAGAAAAAAAACTTGCTATACCGACCAGACTTCATACAAAATATTAAATTAACCCTTCTATTAGATAAATAAATTAAATGGGAACTCACAGCTATGCAAGAACCACTGTTGCATCATAAAGTTTTGTCTGCCTTCAGATTCTTCAAGACCTCTGACTACCATTACTGAGCAGAGGTTTTCCCCCTTCATTTTTGGAAGTGCTCCGTGTTCTTTAGGAAAGCAAATTTGTCCAATATGGTAAAGAACTGTTCCCTTGTTTCCAGCACTGCATAAAAAAGGCAGAAAAGATGGTATTTGTGGCTGGAAATGAGGACTGTTTAACATATGTTGATCTAAAGATTGCAATAAGATAATTAACATTGGGTGAAGAAACCCGTTTTCGCATATTGCTATCACCAGTTCTGAAGAAGAGTCAGAGGGGAAAAAAAATAAGTTTTAAGCTGTGGTGGATTGACCCTGGATGGATGCCAGGTACCCACCAAAGCACTCTGTCACTCTTCTCTGCAGCTGGACAGGGAAGAGAAAATATAACCAAAGGCTCAGGGGTTGAGATAAGGACCCGGAGAGATCACTCACCAATTACCATCATGGGCAAAACAGACTCGATTTGGGGATATTGATTGAATTTACTACCAATTAAAATCAAGGCAGGATAATGAGAAATTAAATCTTAAAAACACCTTTTCCTCCACTCCCTAGCTCCTTTCCAGGCTCTCCTTCCTCCCCTCGTGGTGCAGGGAGGCAGGGAATGGGGGTTATGGTCAGTTCATCACACGTTGTTTGTCTCACTTCTCAGGGACAGGAGTCCTTCCACTGGTCACTGGATCGGTGCAGGGTCCCTCTCATGGAAGACCAATTCTCCCCAGACTTCTCCAATGTGAGTCCTCCCCACGAGCTACAGTTCTTCATGAACAGCAGTTCCATGGGGTGCAGTTCTTCAAGAATAGGCTGCTCCAGCATGGGTCTCCCACAGTTTCACAGATCCTACCAGGAAACCTGCTCCAGCGGGCGCTCTCTCTGCAGGTTTGCAGGCCAGGAGCCTGTTCCAGCACGGGCTTCCTACAGGTTCACAGCCCTCCCTCAGGCATTCACCCGCTCCAGTGTGAGTCTCCTCTGTGGGCTGCAGGTGGATCTCTGCATCCCTGTGGACCTCCAAGGGCTGCAGGGGCACAGCTTCCTCACCATGGTCTGCACCAGGGACTGCAGAGGAATCTCAGCTCTGGCACTTGGAGCACCTCCTCCCCCTCTTTCTTCACTGATCTTGGAGTCTGCAGTTGTTCCTCTCACATGTTCTCACTCCTCTCTTCTCCAAGTGCAATTACCTCTGTGCAGTAACTTTCCTTTCCTTCTGAAATATGCTGTCACAGAGGCATTACTGTCATTCCTGTTTGGCTCAGTCATGGCCAGCCACGGGTCTGTCACTGCCTGGCATTGGCCCTATCGGACATGGGGGAACCTTCTAACAGCTTCTCACAGAAACCTCTCCTATAGCTCCCCCTGCTACCAAAACCTGGCCTCACAAACCCAATAGAGCTGTTTGATCCTCTTTCCCATTAGCTAAAACTTGGACCTGAAATGTGGCTTTCAGCCAGACAAAGCCTTTTAAGTATAAGCCAGTATTGATCAAGAAACCTCTTAGTTTAGGATATTATGGGAACTTGCATCAGCACACTCAGGACTCTTGCTGCAAATGCTTGTTGGGTTGTCCAAAAATAAGGCTCTGCCAAAATATGTCTGCACCATTATCTGCAAGCAGATGAGGAAATAAGTCCTTTCCTTCTGCTCTCCACTTAGTCTTTCAGCTCTTTACCTGATGACGAAAGGTCTCCCCAGGCATTGCTTCAGAGGAGAGTCTGGTGGTTCTCTGTGGAATATCACCAGCAGTGTTTTGGGGAGCACCAGCAGAGCAGACTCTGCACCCCACTGCAGGACTCGTATTTACTAGGTTTGCTGCCATTGGTGAACCTCCCAGCCTTTCAAGCTGAGTTCAATTATGAGTCTGACAAATCTGTAGAAAGAAAAGGACCCCTTTAAAATCTTTTTTTTCCCCTAATTGTTCCTATTCCTAATTCCCTATTATGGAAGTTTATGTTGTGATTACCTACAGTGCTGCTTCTCACAGAGCAGGTTACGTAAAATGTATCTTCCCTAACGGTGAAGCCATTTGCAGTAGAAACGTATAAAACAAAAGGAACTAGGATTATTAAAGTGTATTTAAGTAGTTTAATCTTTGTGGGGTTTATATGCACTGTATGCTAAATTTCCTTTGAGCGTGGAGTTTAAAGTTTCAGATGCAGAGGCAGTAAATGTGGCTATTAAGAAACCATGTATTCACGTTAACTCCGTGGCTGTGGCAGTTTTAGTGCATTCACTGCTGTCAGTGGACATCAAGCCAGGAAAATCCAACTCCTGATGCAAAAGGATTTAAAAAAAAATCCAGGCACTGCCAAAAATACATAATTCTTTTTTTGTACTCTGCAGTTTGTTTTACTTAGGGAAACGGCCTGGTCATACCCTGCAGCATGCATTCATTACAGTGATCTTTGACTGGCAGATGCAGAGTAATAAGATGCATATTTTAGTGCTTATTATAATACCCTGTCCAAAAACAACTTGACAAATTTGTGATTTCGACAGTATCTCATTTTGCTGGCTGCAGTGCTCTGTGATTGCCTGGTCCACGTGGCTTCCAGATTATGCATACCACCAATACTGCTCATTAAAATGGCCACAGTTCACCAGTTTCGGTAGCTTGGAACGAACTTGGAATGAATTATTATACAACAAAGAGGCTGCTGTCATGCAGAACAAAAGACAAGCAAAAGAGAGCTTCGGCTTAATGAGGCTAAGTGAGTGTCTCCCCTGCATCACCAGCTACTTGACGGCCTTTGAGCATGGATTTTTTTCTCCACAGGCCAAAACCTTTGGTCTATTATTTTGTGTTTATGCACCTTGAGGCTAATATACATTTTAATATGCTGCACATGGAGAAAAAAATCAGCCATTAGATTAGAACATGTGCACTCCCTGTTAAGTTAATGACAGCCGAACATAGAGATAAATTTAGGTTTTCATATTTAATTATAGCACAGTGCAGTACGTTTAGCAAGGATAAATTGCACTATTATTATGCTTCATTTTTTTTGACATCTTTTCATATTAACCATGCACACTTACCCCCACTTCCTCCCCAGTGTCACACATAATGTCTCTGTGCATCATCCTTCTCTAACACCATTAATTTTTTATTCTGTACAGTTGTATATGTATTGTATTTGTTACTTAGGGTTAGCTTGCTAGTTGGATAAAACCATTCAAAACAGCCCTTGTGTTAGGTGATCTACATAGGCAGTAGAGACAGAAAAGACATAAAAAGAACTGGTTTGTGTGGCCAGAAATGGCTCCTCATTCTGCTCCCAGAGCAGGGTTCCCAGCCCTTCTTCCCTGGATGCTTTCAGTGTGGTGTACACTGACTGACTGCAGAGGAGTAGCTCCTTTCTCAAGGAACTGAATTGGAAAAACCAGAGAAATAGTGTGTGGAAGGTTAAATGAGTTCTAAAGTGGTTTGTAGTTGGATAATGTTATTATGGATGATGGCAATGTTAATATAAAATGTCTCTCTAACTGTATAAGAACTAAACCAGACCTAGTGTTTTAGGTAGTATGTGGTATTTGTTGGGGTTTTGTACATGTGTTACCTCTGTTTGTCAAAGCTGTTGCTCCGAAATAGCATCAGGAATTAGGCCAGACATCAGCCTTATAGAAGACAATATGAAATTAAACATAGAGGCAAGCTGGCATGAAATTCAGTCTTTGCATGTTCTTATCAAGTTTAATGTGAATATTTGATCATTTCTGTGCTGCCATGGATTTAATGGTGATGCTGGACTATTTTTTATTACCTGAGAGAGCTTTAAGATTTGCTTTCAGCTCTGGTCTGAGCTATTCATGTAGCTGTAGTTTGTGAAAAATATGTTTGCATGCTTCACAAAATTAAGGAAATACTGCTATTTTCCAAAGTGGATTAGAGCAGGTAATAACTCACAGGAAGAAGATTTTCCTTCTCCTGCTGTGTGTATAAGCAAGCAGAAGATATTATGCTACAGGCTTATTCCTAGATTATTCCTGATTGGATAGTTGTTTCGTGACAAAAGACACTGTGGCTTGATGACCAGAGGGTCATGACAGGAATAATAATCACCTTATGAAAGGGTGTCTGGATCTGGGTGATAAAGCATTCCTCATCACAATCAGTCAGCACTTGCTGGTGCAAGAATTTTCCTCAATGGCAGAGATCAGCTTTTTCATATTCATTGAGAGCAAATCAGTATCTCTCTCTTTTCCTCTCCCTCTCCTCCCTCTTTCTCCAACCTTCAGTTCTGTACTGGCTTTTACTGCCAGGGTATTTTCTTTGTCAGGTGAAGACAGATTTTGGGGATGTTTAGGATGCTGCAGTATTTGTGGGATTGGTATTAGTTGCAGAGCCTTACTCTTTGTGTCCTCGCTGAGTAAAGCCCTGGTCAGTAATGATTGATAGCTAATTGTCTGCAGTTCAAGCACTAGAAAATGGGTTGGCAATTAATTTATGTGTGCAAAACTCTTCTCCCTGATTTTTTAAGTGCAGATTTTAATGCAAATTGCATTCATGAAAGCAAGGTTGTGGCTTTCAAAATATAAGCTGTAATTACTAGTCTGAGAACCTGATGATACAAAATCCTTCCTCTAGAATCTACCCCTAGTGAGAGAAGACATTTATTTACAATATTTTGTATTTCTAAGCAGTACTTCTAACCATCTTTTTACTTCATTAAGCCCTGGTAAAATGCCTGATATTACATGAGGTGCAGTCTTAAAGAGTTGCAGGCTGTATCCTACAGACATCCAGATGGCTTAGAAATAGCTGTGCAATCAGAAAGGCCTCTTCTGTATCTACAGATAGCTATTATTAGTAAAACCTGCTTTTATTTATGTGTTCCCATTTTGTTTATGGTACTACTCACAGACACACATACCGATGTGCAAGACTTGGACTTTTACCTTCTGAAAGAATCATTACCCCTTTAAGGTTCTCACCTAAGAAAGCTGTTTGTTTGGATAGCAAGGTACTCTCTGGGTCACAACGTCATGCAAGAAAAGTGCAAAATTAAGTGGGTGGTATTGGTCATAGACTGCAGACCTGGAATTCATTTTCAGCCTGTTTTCCAAGAATTCTTTTATTCTTATGCTAGTTTTGAGAGGAAGTTTGCAAGAACATCTCTTCATTCTTTTAGGAACAGATTTGGCCCATAAGAATAGCCCTAAGTGTAGTGACATGCACATATGTATGAGAAATATAGGAGTAATTTATGGGGAGAGGCTAAAGAAGCTAAAAGTCCTAATGATGCGTGTAAACATAAGAGGTGGAGAACTCAGTGATGTACAAATATTTGAAGTTTGCAATCAGTGAAGAAAGGGGGATTTTCTGATGTAGAGTGAAAACTCAACGGAGACTGATGTGTTGAATTGGGGTGGGGGGAAAAGTGTTCAGGAGAAGTAGGAGGAAAATTATCTTGATTGGAAGAAAAGTGTTTTTGTAGAAATGATGGAGGTTTCCTGCTGTGCTGCTGAGATTAAAGGTGGGGAGGACTTTTAAAACTTGAATGCATGGAGTCTAATGGAAGTACTGCTGGGAGAAATTTTGGGTTGCCAGGACTGTGTGCTGGACTTGCAGACTTTTCCTGTCTGCACAAGCTAGTCCCTGGCCCTTTCCAACATTTTAGCTGCACAATAGGGGCTACCCATGGAAGCCACTAGATCCTTATAAAGTGTTCAGACAGTGACTTACTGTAAGTCACTGGAGCTGTGAGTATCTAATAGTATCCAACTGAAATGTCTTTTTGCTTAAAGAATAAGATCAGACTTAAGGAATATGATTATGACCTTTCCCATTTACTTTATTTTTGTTGCTGTAGAAAACCCTTGAAGGCTTTTCTGTAGTCTTGTGTGGTTTTGATTCAACCACATGGGTGTCTTAGCAGTCAAAGCTGTACTTCCTGAGCTTTTTATGGACAAATGGACTAAAAATGTCTTTCTGTTCCATTGTCCATGAGTCATACATTGGCAAAGGACAACTGTCCCCAGTACCTGAACAGAGCTGGTGGCACACCATTTCTACATGGAGAAGTTGAGAAAAGAGATTTCTGCACTCTGCTGACCTATTCATGCTGAACAAAACTCATTAAGGCCCAAGAACTGTGTTTGGGTTGTTCCAGGGGAAAATTACAGCCAGCCTGTAATCTGTTGCTCCACCCTGGGGCTCTGTAATAGTTTGAAGTGGCCTGGTAAGAATTTTATTGATTTCTTGGGATCTCATTCAGCCTGATTGAATTTGGGTGCTCTGATGGTGGATGTTTAAGAGCACCTACCCTAGATGTTATTAAGAAGGTGGGTCTAATCCTCACACAGGTAAGACCTTGTTTGCCTTTTACTCAACTCAGGAGACAAGTTTTAATGAAATAGCTCCTTTTATATTTTATGCCATGCCTGTGTGTTTGATTTCCGCACTTGTAACTGTCCAGTGCAAGTAAGTCACCATATAACCCATATATTGGTCAGGATATGTCACACTATATATCTGTTCTTCGGTTAATCATTTTGTGTCTTTCCTGTTTGACTGCTTGGAAAAATTAATACATTCTTTTCTATTACTGCATTGTATTTTTTTCCAAGTTGATGATTTATTTCAATAAAAGCTATAAAATACCTTGTTTTATACATTATGTCTGGATTCATGAGAAATGCAGACACATATCACTGAAATACAGGGGTTTTTTACATCCGTCAGGACAAGGTCTTGCAGTTCAGTTTAAAGTAGTTGAAGTCAAGAACCTATAAACTATAATTATTTATATTAACCATCATTACAGCATAGAGCATTATATCCTAGATGCTAATCATTACTTAATATTTTCTGAATATTTACTACTACTACTGCTACTACTAATAATAATAATATTAAATATATGCCAAAAGGCATGTTTTCCAACTCCAAACTAAAAGTCTAATCTAGTCTCTCCAGCAGTTTTTCCTTGCCTTTACTGGACCTTCTTTCAAATGCTGAGCACTTCTGACATTTTGAAATGTCATTTCAAAACTTTCCTTTTGTAAATTGACAACCAGAAGACTCATTGTAAACACAGAAAGCTCTATAAGCATAAACATATCTATATTTTCCTTTTCTGAAAATGTATCACCAAACTGTAAACAGCACACATACCATTTCCATTAGGAAAAATGGTATTTTGAAGCTTCTAAAGTTAGCAATTAAAACAGGAGCAACCCGAAATCCTTTGGTGCCTGTGGCATGGGTGTGCCTTTCACAATCACCGTTTCCTAAGGAGCACCTGAAGGAGCACGGCCTCGGGGCCATTTTGGTTGGTGCAGAACAGGGCTGATAAATGCCTCACACTTCAGAACTCCCCTCTCTTTCTTCACAACAAAGTCATCATCTCTCATTTGACAGACTGCAGCCATTTTCTTATTAATTCTGTCATAGCTTGGTTTTGACCTTCAGTCCCTGGTCTGTGGGTGGGCTTTTGTGCTTGCTGCTGGATTTTGGACTTATTTATCAGGATGAAGCAGATGGAGGAGAAATGGTATTTACATTTTTCCACAGGACCTAATTTATTTCTCCGTTGTTTATTGCTGAGTTATTTTTGTCTGCATAGTGTGAATAGTTTGCAAAGGTATTTATAACAACATTTCACTGATGAACGTGCAGTCTGAAAAGCTTGAAAGTCTGCCTCTCTGTCTCCATTTAAAAAACCCTTTCCTCTCCATCCAGACTGTGTCTTTAGTTGCCCAGTTCCTAAATGGCAGTTTGGGAGGGGATGCCTCTGGTTTTGGCTACTATTTTGACTGAGAGTACTGGCTCATAATTCAGCCCGCACTGGGAATATAATTTTTAGTGCAGAATTGAGCATTTATTGAGATGTATTTAGGTGAGATCTTAACACAGTCTACTGTAAGACTCTAACTTAACTCTCAAAATACCATCCCCAGCTCATCCACAGAGAAAGAGTCTCAGTGTAAAGTGTGTGACTGCGTGAGCTGCCCTTAGGATTCTCCAGCACAAGGGGTGAAGTCCCCGACCATAAGCGTTAGCCAGGATATGCTCAGTTGCTGCTGTGGAAGGGACTGTGCCACAACATAACTTGATTTCAGTTTCAAGCTTTGGGAGGTTGCACAGTGTTATCAGTCCAATACAAGATAATTCCGTAAAGCGATTGCAATGAAAGCTTGGAGACTCAAGAATTACATAGGTAGTGGTGGATACATCAAAATCTGAGCTCATAACCGTAGTGTCCCTGCCTCAGTCCCATAAGGGTACTTTAATTTTCTTCCTGTCTTGCAGCTCATAAACATGCTTATTTTGAGACCACACCCCAAATGCTGTTGGAAAAGGGTTGTAAAGTTTTATAGATATATTTGAGGGTATTATAAAAGTATAATAAAGTAAAAATACTGCAAAGAAATATAAGTTATTGAACAACTGGATTAAAATTTTAGGCTAGGGATTTTTTTATTGCATATGAGTTCTACTTGGCTTTTACAGTCATGAAGGAATATAAATTTTTTTGGAGTTAAGAAAATTAAGAATTTTGATTTTAATGTACTGATTGATTTTAATGTAACACTTGATTTTAATGTACTTGTAAACATTTGCTTGAACAAATAATTTCAGTATATTGCTGAAGACTATTTTTAGCTTAGTCAGTAAAAAACTCTGTTCTGATATTGAAATTGAAAATGTTTTGCTTGATTTTAGGGAGATATTTCTAGATCAGAGATGAAGTTGTTTACTCATACAATTTGAAATGTTAAGTAATTAAGTAGCATTACAATGAAGGTAATAGCACATAAATGGTGGTGAGCAAATTGCAGATACTTTGTTTAATCTGAAATCAGTAACACCCCAAAATATGTCTGCTTTCGCTGAAAACCTGGCAGAGAAAACAACACAGTTGTCCTCAGTAGTGTTGCTCTCTTTATATAATATACTAAATGGTCATCTTGAAGGCAAAAGAGGACGGTAGGAAAGTCTGCTGCCTTGATGAGTACCAAAGCTTAGCTACATTCTCACAGACAGGAGTTTCTGCAATGTACAGTTCTCCTTCTAATTCATGGGGATTTTTCCCCTTCAAAATCAGCTGGAGTTTGAGACATTTGAGCTTTTCCCATGGTCTCTCACTTTCTAAGAAATAGATGCAAAGAAGTTCAGAATATTTCCAGGTTTCCTCTGCCACAATAGCTCCACAGTGGCTATTCCTGGCCCTCCACGCCCCACTTGCCACGCTGTGCCCATCTGGGGGATGCTCTGCAGCACGAACTCTGCCCCAAACCGTGCCCCAAACCATGAACCCTGCGGTGGGGAGCCCTGATAACCTTTGTGGCCGCGTCCTGGCCGCTGTGCGTGACCCGCGCTGTGAAACAGGCAGGGGAGCCCTGAAAATTTCATGTTGCGGTGTTTATCTGGGCTTCAGTTCTTGAGGAATTTTTGAAAGATAATACGTAGCTTAGTGATCTACACTGGAACCAAGCTGCGAGTTGTGAAGTGAGCTCAGCCAGAGAGTTCAACTTCGTTTGCGCCCCAGATGGCTTTATGTGCATAAGAACAGTAAGACTTTTTAAAAGGCCGCTGGAAATTTTACTGTGATCTATTATAGCTGATGTGTCTTAAATTATTCTTCAGCCCTTATCACAGCAATCAGGAACTTCCAATAAAGGTTGAAACATGCTTTGCTTTGTCTTGCTACGGGAGCATGTTCTTTTCCTCAACTTAGGAAAAAAAATAAGAAATCTTTTAAGACATACAAAAATACAGCATGAAACTCAGTGTCTGTATCTGGTCTTCATGGGGAATGCTTGAAAGGAATTAGGTTATTTTCCAGGGGGAACTTATGGCAGTGTGTTTGTGTATAAATTAGCAACAATGAAAGTGGTAAATTAAAGTTGCAACATCAATTTCAGTCTTAGTTCTGCTTTGCATTTCTATAGAAGGATTTATTATTACTGTGATTTACCTTCTAGGAAGAGGTAAAAGAATGGAAAGTATGAAGTAGCAGCAGTTGTAATTATCTTCTGGAAAACTTCAGCTTGTGGAAAATGCTGCAGCATGTCTGCTGGGACTCAAGTTGCTGTGAGCACACCAGGCCACCCTCCCTCCATTTTCTAGGCTGGGTTTCCAGCATTTTCCAACAGAGCAGTTCAGCTGTAAGCTTCAGCACACACTGAAGGAAAGATGTATCTTCCATCTCAGGTGAAGCACTGACCTCCTCTGTTGCCTCCATTTATTTTTTTTCCTTTTTCTCCCTGGCTCCCTGCATGTGCTGGCAATGAGGAGTGGTGGTGGTGGTGTGGAAGCCCCAGATGAGCCATCCAAGCGCAGGACAGCAAACAGTGCTTGGCTCTTTTCCTCAGCACTGTCAGTACAAAGATCCTTTGTACCTTCTGTGCTGCACCCCGGGAGGACTACACTCCCTGACTCCCTCCATTCACTCCTTGGCTTGCTGGATTTTCAGCAGCACACTTTTCACAACAGTGCTGTGTAAGGTGGCTGAGTTGGCTTGGGGCACGTACACAGCTGTGGAACAAGCTCTCACAGGACCTCGGACTCAGGCAGTGCCTTTGCCTTTCGCCCTGACAGTAGAAGGCAGTTTTCCAGCTTTACCTTCTCTGTGCAAAAGTGCACCTGTGTTGCTACTTGCTTTTGTTTTTACAGGAAAGAAATTCTTAAAATCGTAACCAAAACCAAGCAGCCTGTCCCATACCCAAAGAATGAGAATGAGAGAGCAGGTGAGACACGCAAAATAGGTGGAGTTCATTAGTTAAGAGACACTGCTGGGATATTTTAATGATGAAGGTGGTATGAAACCTTTGCAAGGGAAGGCAACAATGTGAAACAAGTATCCATTTTATCTGGTTTCTTTTGTCCTCTGGAACAGGAACAGAGACACTTAGAAGCAGGCTCAAGGAACCTAATTAAATGCTGAAAGGAGATGAAAATGAGTTCGCAGTTCTGTTCCCGAGACTCATTCCGTGAATATTCGGTTTGTATTATTTTCAGAAAAATGTAAGACATTATAATTCCCAAGATGTTTCTCATTCTTGAAGAGGGAGACTAGGTGCCTAGACTGGTCTTTAAATATGATCCATACTCTCAGTAGTGTCATTGGGACCTGCCAAGTATTTGACATAGATCAGTTTCATTGTTATAAAAAAGGAGTCAGTGGATCCCTCAAATCTACTCATTTCTGTTGGGGAAAAGTTTAAAGACTTTCATAGCAAAGTTTTCTTAAGGGATAAACAATTGATAGCAAATTATATTAAAGAAGCTGGAAGCAATCATCAACAGTAAATTTTCAAAGCTGTTACTTCACTTAGAAAGGAGCATTAAGTCAAAATAATATGATTTTATGATCTGTCTGTACCGATGTCCCTGATACCAGTAAAGTGTCAAAAAGAAAACTCTGTAGCATCCTGAGATTGCTTTGCTTCCTAATTAATACTACAGCAGCGTTTTAAAGAGTGTGAAAGGAGCCCTGTGTGGTGTAAAGTAGCCATAGAATGGACAAACCATGTATTTCTGGTGCAGGAGCTTGCTTTAAGACTAGATTGAAGATGTAGCTCATTCTTTATCTCATGCTGGAACATTGTTCATTTTCTTTTTTTTTTAAAGCTCTAATTGTACTTCTCCTATTTGGGGGGAAAGAAAAAAAAAAAAAAAAAAAAAAAAGAGGTGCTCTTAAATGTTAAAAAAAGCAGTGATACCCGTGATAAATAACTCCATATCATGACGTGCCTTTTATGGTTAGCATTAAGCTTTGTCTCTCTGGTTCCAGGGAGTCCCTCATGACACAGAACAGCATTTTTTGAAACTAGTTGGATGTTACACCGTTCTACTTCATTCTGCCTGGGCACTGACATCAGAAGTGATTAGATTCCTATAGGCATCTAACTTCAGAAAGGAGAGATACGTCTGTACTTCCAAATTAAATGTACCCAGGAATATTCCTAGGTGCTCAGGCCAGCTGGCACCAAGCAGCCTGTGCCGATGATCAGAAGCTGTTAGTCTCCAAAGCAGGTTGGCTGCAGGCAGGCTGCCTGCTGGGAATGGCTCCTGGAGCATGCCGACTTCCAAAGCCTCTCCAGGAACTGCCTGGGACACTGATAGTCAGCACAGGCCAAAAGCAGGCAAAAAATGCTGTAACGTTTTGTTAGGATAGATGAAAACATCCTTGTGCCCAGGAACATTCCCAGACACTGATTTACTGCTGTGGATATAGAGAGTATCTTGCAAAAGACTCTGAAGGAAAAAAAAAAAGAGACAAGTAATGGCAGTATGTGACTGGGCATGAAAGATGGACAGATGGACACAGAAATGGGCTCTATTAGATGTTAGTGAAAATTGCAGTCAGAAAAAGAGCTCTAACAGCCCGAGGCTCCAAAACCAAGACAAGCAGTTCAAGTTTTTAGAAAATCTCCAGAAATATCTAAGATATAATAGGATTAATGTAATGATATAAATGTGTGACTAATATACATATTTCTGTATGGTGTGACTAGTATATACGTCTTCTCCAAGTATGGATGGTCTGAAAAAATGGTAAGTCCCTGTCTTTCCCAATGATCTAAAGCAGCTAACGCATGAGTTCATTGCTCCCCAGAGGCTGAATTCAGTTTGTAGGTGGGACAAAGTTGCAGTGGTTCAAATGAGAGCACCCAGAGGTTCTGTTTACATTAAGGAGTACTGCAGACAAACAGGCCAGATAGGAACAGGGTTGCAGAGTGAAATGGTTGGTGCTGCAGACCGGTGTGCACACCGTGTGCATCCCAGGTTTTCCTGAGTTCTAGCTCTTGTGTGCTCTCATGGGCTAAATGCCCATTAGCAGCTGGAGCTCATTTCAGCTGCGCCCCTGGAGCACATACTCAGGTGTCATTGCATCCAAAATAGAGTTTGTGCTCGCTGCAGCTGCGCTGCCATAAGAAGTGAGGTGCAGTGTATGGGGACAAAGAAGAGATTCATGTCAAAGGTGTGCTCTGGTCTGAACTAACCATGAGTGCAGAGCTCGTGCAGCAGCACAGCAGCAATGCAGGGCTCCTGGGCACGAGCTGGGGACACCAGTGGAGCAGAGACAAGCCCTTAACTGCCCAGAAAAGGTTTGCATAGACAAGGAAAAATTTTGTGCAAACATAAATGCATTAGCACAAAGCAGAGAAGAGAAATCGACTGGTAATTGTCTCGTGTATGGGATTTTTTGCTTTGGCAAGAAGATTGTTTTGCCAAAGCTTACTTGCAGTAGCAAAAAGGAAAAATTCACCACATCAGGAAAACAAACTGACTCAGAAAATATAACTTTACACATATCTGGCTTTGATGCACTACACAAGAGCAAAAATAAACTTCTGGTGCTGTTTGCAGAAGCACGAACTTTAGACTAAGAGCAGCAGCACTAAAGCAGAGAAGAGTTTGAATGCCAGCTGGATAGTTAAAACATCAGTAAATGCTAGACAACAGAGACTTTGTTGGCATTTTCTGGGAGTCTAAAACTGCTGACAGAAATGTACAACATAATATCGCCTGATAGAACAATCAAAATACCAGCAGGACAATGTTGATTACCAAAAAAAGCTGAATGAATTAAAATACCAGGAAGTATAGATAACTCACAAATACTCTGCTTTTAACTAAATCAAGTGAATGAATGAAAGAAGCATGTGACAAAACTGGGGCAAACAATTTATAAAAGTTAAGACAGAAAGTCATAAAATTTAGCTGAAATAGGTAGCATGCTGTAAGAGCCCCTGTAGCAAAGTATTTACATAGTGTTTTAAAGGTCTGGGATGTCTTCTAGGCAAAGAAAATCTGGAAATGGACACAGCGATGCAGCTAGGAGGGCACCTGATTGATAGAATGTCCTCAGCACTCAGAGAAAAAGCATTAAGGCAAGTGAGAGTAAGGAGAGCATAAGTCTCATTGCTGAGGTTTTCCAGAGCCACAGGTCAGATGGGCAGCCAGCCAGCTGTGAGAAGATGAGAAGCTGTACATATGCATAGTCTTTCAGCAATTTAACAAGGCATTACACAGACCTGCAGGTGGTAATATGCTCTCCATCTTAAAAAAGTCTTTTCAGTTTCTGATGCAATATTAATACATTTGCAAATGTGTTAGATGTTAGAATTACAGACTGCAACTACCTCAGTATCTTTTGAGCATCCCTTAGTGTGGATACCAGTGGAAGAAAACCCAATTTGATAGCAAAAGTGTGGTTGAAGAATGCGAACAGTATCAGCAAGAAGAACTAATGGAGCTGGCTGGGATCACTGCCATGGCTGTATAGGTGCAGAAACAGAACAGCAAAAGCTGTAGCTGATCATGATTACATTCTCATCTATCTGCTTGGAATGACCAAGGCAATAAATCTAAAATGAAATAAAATGAGATGAAATTGCATTTGACTCCTGGAGCACTGGGATAATTGCTGACCTCCTAAAGGCTATTACCTAGCTCCTAAAAAGTAAAAACCGTGCAGGATAGACCAACACCTGAAAATGTCAGTTTGAAGATTAGTGGGATTCATAAACCATCTCACAATACCTTTCCACACTTTTCAGATGTGTACAGTCTCCTGAGGTGATTACTAAACAAAAGCATGCTATGAATACAACTGCTGTAATTTGCTGGAGTCTTCTGCTGTATGAAGCTGTGCAGAATACCCCACGGTGCAGCACTGCAGCATGTAAATGCCGAGGCCATTACTTTGCACAGGGCAGGGCAGGGCGTGAGGCACACAGGGGACACAGCTCCTCCAGGGAGGCTCGTACATCAGCAGCAGGGTAGGAGCAGTCCAGCTCAGATACACTGGATAACGTGTGCAAGTGAAAATGTCAGTCCTTGTGTTCTAAGGGCAGGAAACTGTATGAGTACAAAGTGGCTGTCGGTTATTAGAAAGGATTTTATAAAGCCAGGACTAGCACCCCGTCAGTAACCTCAGCCTGCAGTGACGCGCCTTGCTCAGCACCTGGAAGGGATTGAGATGTACACCCCTGAGTTCTTACCCAGGCTGCTGTCCTCCTGCATTAATCAGGACAACTGAACAGTTGCTGCAGATGGTGCGGGCGGGATGTGCCACCCTGGAAGTCCCACTACCAAACTGCATTTGGACATGGTGGAGCCTGGGCTCGTTCATTCGTACAAATAACCTGGGAACAAAAATCCAGTCCACTCCTCACCACTGCTACTGCTGCCATCGCAGTTTTGCACTGCAGCAAAGTGCAGTTTGCCCTGTAGTGGTGTCATGGCTTGTTGGAGTGCTCTGCACATAGAAGGACTGCATATTTGGGAACAGACTTATGCTCATGCATGTTCTCTGGAGGCAAGAAATGGCCCAGCCTTCCTGAGGAGAAGCAGCAAATCTCTCCAGTGTGGTGACTGCTCCTGCCTTTGTAAGCTGCTCAGACTGAAGGCCTCCTAGGAGCTTTATCCATTGAAATACACAGCACCTCTATAAAATATGAAGAAAAAAAGTCAGGCAGACAGATGACATGGATTATCTATAATAATATAAATTATGTCATCTGTGACCTTTAGAGCAGCACTGCTGTTGTAGACAGCATTAATGTAGAGAAGCTGCACTAAGTAAAAAATTTTGTTTCCCTCTCTGTCTTAATGGTCGAAATGGCCACAGATGATTTGTTTTTGAGCTGTAGATTGAATCACTATAAATATCTGGCATAATTTTAACAAGTTGAATTATGTGAAGAAATAAATTTTTTTTTTTTTTTTTTTTACAATTTAAATGAGGATGAGATTTTTAAATATGGCAGATTTTTGAGTAGCAATGCTCTGTAAGGCTTGCGGGATCACTCATGTGTGAAGAGGTTATCCTGTAGTTATGTTATCTGGAACTATCTGAGTGCAGAAGGGCTGGAGACAAGACAGTTTATTCAAGCAGCACAAAGGATGTGTCCGCTGTGGGCTCTGTTTCACCTTTCATTGGGCCCGTGCAGCTCCAGGGATGAATGAGGTGTGCATGCCCAGGAAGGGTGAGTTGGCTGTGGGCAGCCCCAGAGACACGGTCCTGGTTCCCCTGTCGCTGCACGGAGGCTCAGCCTCAGCCACTGTGACTCCCTGCATGCTGAGCCACACGGACAAGCTTTGCAGGACCAGGACAGGAGCTTCTTTGCAAGTATCACTTACGGGGTTTCTTGTGCCACGGCAGCCCGTTTGACCTGCAGAACAGCCCACAGTGAGTACACCGTGCAAAGTGATAGTACAGGTTTATGTATCTCCTTTGTTTATCTGCAAGGAGCACGTGAGCAGCAAAAAAGTGGATGGCCTGTTCAAGCAATATGTGATTGTGGTTATACTCAATAGCAGAGGGCTAGCTGAATGCATATACTTGCAAGTCTAACTGTGCATACAAATTAGTGAAGTCTTGCAGTAACAAGATGATCAGAACTCATTTTAAAGCTATTACAGTAGTTTAAAACAAGATAGTTTTTAAAAGTACAGTGATGTATGCCTGTAATCTGTATTTCTTATGATTTGCATGTTAGATTTTTAAAAATCAAATTCTTCCTCTGATTGACTTGAGTGAAAATCTAATCAAATTAGCATTTTAGAATATGTGACCATTGTAATGCCATATTCAGAATATAATGATACTTTAGATACTTTAGCTGTTATAAAGACAGATAAATATGCAAGAGAGGCACTGTGGGGGATTTGGACTCTAATGAGGCCTCTTCTGGTTTTATACATTTGGTTTTTATATAGTGCCTGTTACTTTAGTACCTACATATTGGTGTCTTCTCACTATTTGATGGTGATATAAGAAGCAGTTATATCAGTATAGTGAAGCGCTCTTTTGTAATGTATTATTTATATTTGGTTCATAAGTTTGATGTAATATTAATTTTAAAGTGTTTAGCAATTGCTTATTTGTTTTCAGATCTGTTTAAAAGTTTTAATAGCTTGAAATTATAAAAATTATTATCACTTTCCCTTAGTGCACCATTCTGATTTTTTCATCTAGCTTTTTTTTTTTAATGTCATATGATTTGTGTTGCTTTGTCACATTTTCAAAACTGCTCAATGGCCTTAATCAAACCAGAATACCCAAACTCTTCATAAAAGATTATTCAGCATTGCCTCATCCTTCCTCTCACCAACCAAAGTGGGAGTTTTGACTACTGAGGGTAGAAGCACTTGCTATTAATGTTAGAACTATTTGTATTATGACTCTTAGCATGAGATTTAGTGAGTTTAGGATATTGAGGTGATGATGAAAGGCATTGTGTTATTGAATTTGAAGACTAAAAGGCAGCGGTAGGCTCCTTGGTCATAACTGCAAGAGTTGAGTAGAGCTCTTTTGTCTGCACTGAATACTTTACATTTAAATTAGGATTGTGTGAAGTAGAGATGGAAGGATTACATGTGTGAGAGATGAATGAGGGAAAGTGTTGTAGTCTGTGCAGGAGGAGGAGAAGTGCTGTAGTTCATCTGCCATAAGAGATGGATTACAATGAATCTGAAGTGGAAGAAGGCTTACATAGGAATTATTAGCAGTGGTTTGCATTTAAGTAATCTATTAGTGCAGTAATATATGTATAGTTATGCAGTGTGTAGTCTACCAGGGAAAAGTGGAGTTTATTTCTAGATATATTGAAATTATACACTGTTTACAGTATAGACATTTGGTAATAAGTCTGGAGCTTCCGTGCAAAAAACTAGATCAAAACAAAAAGACAGGATAAACAAAAATGAAAACAAAACAAAAATCTGAAAAGGCTCCAGCAGATGGGAAAAGTGTAGGCTCTTACCTCTTTTGGAAGGTTTGATTGCTTGCAGAAAGTCCTTGATAGGCAAATTTGCAGCTGAAACACATACAGCAATGGTGGAAATGCACTTTCTTTGCACACAGGGGAAGCAGTAGTCATTTTACCGAATGTACTGAAAGCCTTGTAGAGTGGCTTTCAGAATCTTGATTTCTTCCAGAGTCTAGAAGAGGAGGTTGCTGGTTGCCCTCTCTGTTTAGTCTCCCATGCCCCCAAGAGCATGAATTTGGTGGGCAGTACTGATTGGACTGTGTATGTTTTCTGTGGCCGTGGTGCACACACAGGCTGTCAATGAGTAAGTGCTGCAGGGTGTCTGGAGCTGTATTTCCACCTGGGTGATGCTGGATTGGCATGTGGAAGAGCTAAGGCAGATGTAGATACTGCTCTTTTCATCTCCTCCTGGCCATGGAGGTAATTTGCTGGGATCTGTGGAAGTGCTGAGTTGCTCAAGGAGCTCTTGAACAGGTTCAAATGGGTCATGTAGGCAGCTTCAATGCAGCTTCCTTGGCCCTCACAGTTCTCAAAACAGGCCTGTGCTGCTCCTGGAACCTGACCCAGCTCATTTAGCACAAGTGGAATTAGCAAACTCAGCCTAATACTCACCTTGCTGGGTCAGCAGTATCTGTGATTGACAGGTCAGCTGGTAACCACTATAGCAGCAAGGATATCCATGCTTTCTTATAGTTGTAAGAAAAGATTTAGTCTTCCCTTTTAATAGTTTAGCTGGCATCTCTGAGGCTTCTTTGAAAGGGCCTATAAAAAACCCACAGTTGTTAGGTTCTGCTGGAGTCAATCCCATCAGTACACATAGCCCCAGAGGAGAATGTATCCAGAGAAATCAGATGATTTTAGCATTGGTCTCAACAGCTCTGTTGCCAGCCAGCTTGGAGAAGGTGGGTGTCTTGGGGTTGTTTCCTCCTAAATTTGTGTCCGAACCAGCGCAGTGGGTAAAAGTATCTAGCAATGGCATTTTCCATGTGACCATGTGATTTACAGCATTGATATAATAAGTGCATAAACAGAATGTATAGATACGTGTACAAATGGAATATAAATACACATGAAAATGTGAATACTGGACTGATTATTTTTACTTATGTATCAGTAAAAGTAAAAATCTTGTTTCAACAAAGTTTTTTTCAACACTAAGGCTCAACTGATACTGATTCCTGTTTCCTAAACACATCTGAATACAGTTATATTTGCTTGCCTGACAGATATTTGTTAATAGCCATGCTGCTGACATCTTCTTTATGCTGCTGTTTAGCTGACAGAATTTCATCTGCGTAAATGGGTGGAAAGTCCTTTCCTCACGTGTCCAACAAACTGGAGACAAAGTGCCTGCCAATGTTTTAATTTCTTTTCCATGTTCTGGTTAGAGAGTGAGAAGAATGCTTTCACTCCACAGTGTCATGAATATGGTAATCTATGGAAATCACAGAAAGCAGGTACTTAAGTTAAGCACATACTGTACTACAGGAATCCCTGATGAATTCAAGTCTCTTCTGTTTAGAGAAGATGTTGTTGTCTATTAAGTGACAGACTGCCAGATGTTCATGAAGTAGCACAGTAATGTGTATCAGTATCTTCTTTTCTTTACCCCAGAAGGTAACATTTTCTTTATCATCTATGTCATCCTGGCTTTTGATTGTGAATGTCTAAGCTTGCTTCAAATATTAACTCTTTTTTGTTTTATTGATGAATATTTCATTACTTCAGTACATTTGTAGAATGTAAGTTGTTGCTGCACTACAGTAAGCCTATAATCCTAAAATCTTTTCCCTCACTTGGTGTATATAAGCCAAACATTTGAGTTAGAACATGAAGAATAATTTGTTTCTGATTTGGAGCTAGAAGAGAAAATTGTGGCACTGTTAGAAAAATTACAAAAGGAGAAATAATTATTATTTTAAATAATATTTTTTTTCTGCATGTTCAAGCATGGTACTGTATATCTCATGGTGAGGTCACTGCAGTGTGTTTTCCTAGAACACACATTATTGTTCCCTTTAGTCTCAGAGTTACTGAAGGGCTGGGGGTTAGCTCACCCACTTTAAATAATCATGGTTTAAAGAGCAGGCAGAATAGTTGAGTAACTAAATTCAGTGGTATATACACACACAGCGTGGGCAGCAGAGGTTACAGAACAAGTATATGGGCAGTAATTGCAGATTACTGAGAGAATGCTGTTTACCAAGCAAATAAAAGTTCCAAGGGAAAAAAAAAAGAAAATTACTGAAAGGCAGAGTTCATTTTTTTTTCTGAACAATTGTTGTGTTTTGTCCTTTATTTTGATGGCATTCCCACATCATTAAAGGCACTGATGCCAGAAATGTCTCAGCTCTAAGAAACAGAGCCATGAGAATGTGTGAACCCTTTAACACAAGGGACAAAGTCCCTGTGGCTTCTTGCTCATGCAACTGTAGCAGCTCCAGGGGCTGCAGCCACTGATGTTGGCCCAAGAAACTCTCTGTCAGGTGAAAAGTGACAGACTGACAGAGTGAAGTATCCCATCCTCCACGACACATCTCCTGCCCGTGTGCTGTGGGGAGGACTCTGGCAAGATTCCCTGCTGGAGGGGTTGACACGAAGCCTAGTGCCAGCTGGATGGCTCCTTCGTGCCGTGGGCTCTGACCACGCAGTGTATGGGACTGACACAGAGAAAAGCAGCTGTGTAAGAGGATTTAGCTTTGAATGCCTGAAAGAATAAGATTGTCTAACAGAAGAAGAACTCACAGCTTCACTTCCTCCATTGCCATACATAGTTTTCATTAGTTAAGCAGTTTACCCATGGGGAAAGCTTGTGCAAAATATTCTCTCCATATATCTATGAATATGAAAATGTGTGTTATTTGCCACCTTCAGAGGAACAGAATTCAGCTATTGGTGTTATTGTTGGTTTTTTGGGTTTTTTTATTTTCCCAGAAGGAACACAAGCTACCTTGACACCGTGACAAGATTTTGTTGTTGTTACTGATGCTGCTCTTGTTACTGGGACCTTGTGTTTTCTTTCTCTCTGGAAATGTTGGACTCATGTTTCACTGTATTCTCTGAGAAGAAGGAAGAAAGCAGATACTGTTTCAGGAAACTTTTTTGTAATCTTTCTGTTGTTGTTGTTGTGAAGTTGCAAGAGGATGGAGGCAGACCACTGCTTGGAAATTGTAGCACAGTGTAAAGTATGTATGTGCAAGTATTACATATACATGAAGTATGCAATAAGGATTCAATTATATGCAGCCATTTTGAGCACATCAGATTTTAGAAAGAATAAATAAGGATTCAGAATCAAGTGGGGGAAAAAAAGATTAAAATTTAAACTGCTTTCTCTGGAAATCTTTATACATCATATACATTTTCTATGAACAAATGGAGGTTAAACATTACTAAAACCTCTGTACATATAAAATTACCTATACAAACCTGACTTAAATTCTTGTAGCTCCTGGGCAGGGCAACCTCACTTAAATGTTAATGTTTCCTTTATCTGATTGCCTTTCCATACCATGCTCCCATTTCAGAGATCTTGCTTTCACCTATTTTACTCTCCTCAAAGCTACTAATTCATGTCTGCAATCTTCACACCTTTAACTGTGTCTGAGGTAGTTAGTCACTTGGCTGTGTAGGCTCCCAAGGTGTTTCACTCTTGGATTTTACCTGCCTTGCTGTTTGTCTCCCTGGTTCTCTGAAGCCAGTGAGAAACCTTCTCAGATGTAGTCCCACCAAGGCAGCAAAGGGATGAAGCCCAAATTTCTGCTCATTTACAGAAGAAAGTGACATTTGGGGAGGATATCAAAACCAACCACAGATCAGCTATTCTTCATAGGAAGAATAGTCAGCGTGGATTTATGGAGGGGAAAATGACTGGCTTGGTAGATTAGAGGGCAGTAGGTGTTACCTGTAGCAAGGCTTTCACTGCTGCCTCCCATAGACAAACTGGTGAAACCTGCTGTAGCTGATGCTGCTGTGAGCAGGGAGTTGGACTGGATGGTCTCAAGACATCCTTTCCAATCTCAAGCACTCCGTGATTCTGCCAAGGTCATTGACCCCCTTTTTCTTTCCAATCATTTAGAAAATTTGTATTTTTCTCCTCCTTTATTCTGTGCTCTGAGGGAAAGGTCTTGCTAAAGTCATTTCAGAGAAAGATCTATTCAGAAAAACAAGCCATAGAGAAGAGTCACCTCTTGTTTAATTTCTAAAACACACTAGTGCTTGCCACTATGTGGCAAAGCTTTGCTGTGACAATTATCCATCTGTTTACATAGCTATTAAATATGTGGACCTTTGTTTGGTGCATCTCCACTGCAACCAGCAGAGTATATTTCAGCAGTGCAATCTGTACTCTCTTTTCAGTTTGTCAGGTATTTTTCAGTCTTTATTCTTGTTCTCACCTATTTTTGCTATGTGCAAGTAGAGACTTCCATACTTCAAAAACATAAAGTACGTGAAGTAAGACAATTTGGCCTCAGTTTCGTTTCCAGATTCATGAGGGACATTTGTGTCACTTAAAATTGTTTGCATGCTGAAAGTGCAAAAGAGGTATTGGAGAATGAACACATACACACCTTCAGACTTTAGTCTAGAGACAACACTCAGGTATAAAAGGAATGAGATAATTACATTCAATGTGGGAAATTCACACGTGAGAGAAACAGTATTTTTTAAATATGTTGCCTCATCACTAAGTGATACTGCTACCCAAAACGTCCGTTAGCCAGTGATCCCTAGAATTATTTTTCTTCCTTTATGTCGTGACCACTTTTCCCTGATAGTCCTTTAGTTAAAATTACTATGTTCCAGTGTTCTTTTTGCTGCCATCTCATTAGCATACGCTTCAAATCCACTGGAGCACTGTAGGAGGCTGTTGCTTGTTTTTGGTTTATGATGACACTTAACTGTGCATGGTGAGCTGACCCTGGCTGGATGTTAAGTGCCCACCAAAGCTGCTCTATCACTGCCCTCCTCAACTGAATAGGGGACAGAAAATATAATAAAAGGCTTGTTGGGCCATGGCAATCAGGTTGGTTAATCATGATTTTCCTTTGGTGAATCCATGCTGACTAGTCCTGATGACCTTCTTGTCTTCCCCTTGCCTAGAGATGGCCTCCAGGGTCAGCCATTCCATCACCTTTCCAGGGTTTGAGGTGAGGCTGACCAGCTGGTTGTTCCCTGTGTGCTCCTTGTCCTTTTTGAAGACTGGTGTGACATTTGCTTTCTCCCAGTTCTCAGGCATCTCTCCTGACTGCCATGACCTTATAAAGATGATCGAGATGGCAACGATCTCCGGCAGTTCCTCAATACTTGTGGGTGCATCCCATCAGAGTCCATGGACCTGTAGATGTGAAATTTGACTAATGGTCTCTAACCCAATCCTCCTTTACTAAGGAGAAGCTTTTCTTTCTCCAGACATTCTCCCTGCTTTCCTGGGTCAAGGAACCCTGAGGGCTGGATTTGGAAGTGAAGACTGCAAAGAAGGTGTTCAGTATCTCAGCCTCCTCTGCAAGCCCTTGCAAGGTTCCTTTTTCCATTCAGTAGCAGCCCCACATTTTCCCTTGTATTCCCTTTGTTACTGATGTT
The DNA here is from genome assembly GCA_013398955.1 of Callaeas wilsoni. Lineage (NCBI taxonomy): Eukaryota > Metazoa > Chordata > Aves > Passeriformes > Callaeidae > Callaeas > Callaeas wilsoni. Next base: position 57,407 of record VWPU01018989.1, read on the forward strand.
TTCATGTTCTCCCAGAGGCACTACCATTGCTGATGGGCTCAGCCCTGGCCAGCAGCAGGTCCCTCTTGGAGCCAGCTGCCCTCGGTTCAATCAGACACAGGAGAAGCCTCTCTCAAAATCTCTGTAGCCCACCACTACCAAAAGCTTGCCATGCAAACCCTGTGCCAGCTGAAATCTATGTCTTCTAACAGTAGATGGCATCCAGCCTCTTAGTAGCAGACAGGTCCCAAATAAGCAACCCATGACTACATCATGGAGACATACATGGATTTTCCCAGACTAAGGACCAGATCAGTTTCCAAGTTAGAAATAAAGTCTGGGTCATCCGATGCCTATTGCACTGCCCCGTTCACCAGCCTGTTCTGCTGCTTAGGCTGCTTGCTGGTGTGCCCATAAAAATTGCAGCAATCTGAAGTGGAGGATTCTCTCTACTTTTAGCCATTAGGAAACAAGCCCCTTTTTTAGTTCATAATATGCTCAATTACCTTTAGATTGATCCATGAATAAATTATAATCAAAACAGACTTACTCACCTTAAAGCTGTCTGGCTTAAGGTTTCATTGTTGATTCATTAAGTTGTCAGTTCTCTATTGGCAGGGTAATGCCTTTTTATATCTGAATAGAGACAGGTTTAGTGGAAGATACTGTTATCTTTAAATGAGCAGGATTTAGGTTTTTTGGTAAGAACAAATTCATCAATGATGAATCCCTGGAGAAAGTACTGAAACAAAAACCACAATGTTGCTGAAGATTTATACAGTTCATCAGTTAAAAGGCAGCTTTTGGAAGCAGAGGTGGGGGAGGATTTGTATTTTTGTTTTCTTTCTGTAAAATACTCCAGCAAAATATTTCAAGCTTCCAGTTTTGTGATAATGCAATTATAAACAATGAAATAATTCCACTTAATATATTTATTTAGACTCCATTCTTGATGTTATCCCTCCAGTAGAAACACATTGCATTATGTCTATATAGAGACAGATGGATACAAATAATGCAGCTATAGACATCACTGATACAGATATATAAGTAGACAAGAATTATCTAATTACTTTGCTTGTTGCAGTCTTCTAAGCACTTGCTATGCTCCACATATTCATATTAATTGTTTTTTCTAGGCAGATGTTGATATGACAAAGATATCAGTGTATGGAGAGTTTAGTGACACTGGAATATCTGGAAATTAAAAAAATAAAAATACTGTATAAAGATTTCAAAAGCAAACAGAGTTAAACACACCAAGCTCTGTGCTTGTGCTTTCATTGGGAATTTTGTTGTTAAATCCCCCATGTGCTTAGGAAGTTGTTCCCTACAATGATCAGAGGTGATTTAATTTTAAAATCTCTTCAATATCCATCTCTTCTGCAGTTATTTCAACATTTTTCCACTTTTGCTATATCCAGTAACACACTTCATTAAAATATTTTTTGCCATTTCATATGGCCTTTGACTGCAAAATGTTTGAAACCACAGCTCTGAACAATAAGCAGTCTCCTCAGCATTCCCTGTGTCTGTGCATTACTCATAAGGTGAACCATCAATAAGTCCTTCCTAAGCTCCTGAGGCTACATTTTCATGTATTATTTATTGCTATAGAAAAGATTGCTGGTTTTCAGTGTTGTTTAATGAAATTTGGCTTGACTGCTTGTGAACTACTAGACCCCAAACACAAAATAAGCAGGCCATTTGTATGGGCACACAGTCACCTTCTGTGAAGTCACTGGAAGCTCACTGTGTATGTGCCCAAGCCTGGACCAAGACCTACGTGTTTCCTTAATGATTTTAAATTCCATTTAGCCAAGTTCTTGATTGAAAAACAGCAGTGCACAGCAAATAGGAAGGTTGGGTGACAGTTTTCTAGATTAACCATAATTTATTTTTAAAAGATGGGGAATATATGGTTTAATTTAACTGCACGCATGTCATTACAAAACATCTGAATTAGGAAAATTAAGGCATTGCACACTTCTCAAAATGCCTGCTGTCCATTCCAGCTACCAGCTAGGTTAGATATAAAAATCTAAATACTTCCATCTCACAGCTATAAAAATTAATTAACCTTTGTAATTCACTTTTCATCTATACACAAAAATAGATTCTTTTTCCACACTTTTTCTTAGATTGCCTATTTAATTTCAGTATTCTTAGGGTTTCTGTCTGTAGAAATTAGGAGATTTGGTGTATATTAAGAGAACAGAAAAGTAAAGGATTTATTTTGCCAAGATTTGGCTGTTGTTCCCAAAGATGATCTTCAATCAGTCAAGCCGTGAACGACTGTCTCCTCTCTCTATTACTTCAGTTAAAACCTCAGCAAAATTAGCTTTGCTACCTACTCTCAAAGTCAGTAATTCAATTCCTGGCCAGACAGGAAAGAATCCAAAAACGCTTTGTCATCAGGTCTCCTGCCCTCTCAAACCAAAGTTGTTGGCATCAGCACATAAATTATGGAGAGGAAATAGTTCCTCAGTGACACAGCTACTACTTATTTGTAGCCAAAAATATATTTCTAATTGATTCAGCCTAGTAGACATACAAGAACACTTTTTTATCAAAATTTGTATTTTTTAGAATTCTGCAAAAAGTTTTAGGTTTTCTAAAAGTCATATAGAGAATTGAGTTTATGTGTGTGCTTTAGAGCCTATTGATTAGATTGGAATTAGACAAATTCTTCCTTCTACTCATTTTGCTGTATAAAATAATTCTGCTTTTGCTGTCTTATTTGACTTCAGTATGTACGGCCACCACCATACTGCTGTTTGCTGGAATTCTCAAAGCCTGATTTTAAGCTGTCCTAGAACATTTCATGTACAGCAACTGCACAGAAAGGAAAGTTTGATGTGTGTAAGGAAGCCCTCGAATGTGACATGCAGGAGCAAAGTTCCCACTGAACAGACAAAATAAGAGCCCTCTGCCAGTGGGCAGACTCAGGCTACCTCTGCATTGGGGGCACATGGGCTCTGCAACACCCCCAGTCCTGCCTTGCTTTTGCCCAGACTGTGGCTGTGACCCAGAGCAGGGCTCAGTCCCAGCCTGCGGGAGGCACCTCTGGAGAGCTCCTGGACACGGCGAGGCTCGAGCTGACTTGCTGTTAAAAGTGTGTTGAGACCACAAACCAAATCTGGGAAGCAGGGGAGCGTTTCAAGGACCTCACCCTCTGGCTGTGTGCTCAGAGTGCCCAAAACCCAGCAGCCAAGAAAGCTTTTGTTTGTCATAGCAAGAAGCCTGAAGTCCCAAGGTTGGATATTGTGACTGATGGAGATCATTGAGGAATTTTCCTCCTAAGGATTAGCAGAAGAGCAGGGTAACCTCTTCTGGATTTACTTCATTTTAAAAAATAATAATTTGTAAATTTTTAAATAATTTGGGGTTTAAAATTCACATTGAAATTCCCTCTTAAAAAATTGATAAGCACAGCAGTACTGTATCTTGTTCGATATGCTCTTTGAGGTTGTATTATTAGCGTGAATTAATGCCAGCAGCTGCTCAGGCTATGTATCCCCTGTTACTACCTGCTGCTTTCTGCAGTACTGCTGTAGCTTCTGAACAGGCTTTAGTTAGGTGGATAAAATACTTCTGCAGAATAAGGAACTAGTTTCAGGGCAGGAAGGGCATGGTCTGTTGCATCAAGCAAAAGTCCATTTTTCTACTAATTTTCACTCACCTAAACCTGTGATTGTGGCACTCTACAGTTGTGCCTCTCTCTGCAAGGTAAGCAAAAGGATTTTTTTTTCAGGAAGATGAGTGTTTTAGGAAATCTGATCCAGCTCTTTCATGTTCTTGGGTTAGACATGTGTTTTGCAATTCACTGAAATCTTCCTCTGGAGTTTGCTTAATTGGGTTCAAGGACTAAATGTTGCAGAAAAGATTGCAAGTGGGACGTTGAGGAAAAATAGGAGATTATAATGTTTCAGTTCATTTCATGTTTGTTAGCCTTACTTTGACAGGTCAAAACAGCCTTCTGTTATCACACCACCAAATACATGTTTGTAAGCTTTAAAAATACGTATTGATATATTCAGATATTGATACAAATAATCTTAAATACCGGTGGAACCCTTCTAAGTAAACTGATAATTTTATGATACCTTTCCACATAGCATAAAATACAACAGAAATAAAGTTACATATTTGAATTATTTAACATGATACATTTTTATATATAAGCAAGTATACAATGGGGAAATAATAGACTGTTGGATGCTGACCTGCAATTCAGCTATTTTTCTGCTGTGAGATATTAATATTTTAATATTCAGTGTATATTTCCAAGTCAGATCCCAATGTTCATATTTGATTTTTATTCACTTCTCACTCTAGTGCAGCCTTACTGATTTCAATTTCAGCTTCCTGAATGAGAAGCAAGTTGCAGTCAGCATGGACTTAATGTCTCACCCTTGGGATCAGACACATCCTTTTACTACACCTGCTTACTAAGCATAATCCGGTTTACTGATTTTTGTTTCAGAAACTGCCCAGTTTTGGGCCTTACCTGGAGCAACGCAAAAAGATAATAGCTGAGAACAAGATTAAACTGAAGGCGCAGAACATGGCTGCTGTGCTTCCCGAGGAAAAACATTTTGTTCCGAAGAAGCCCATTCCAGCAATCAAGGTAACAAAAATACATGCATAAGAAATGATAGGCAGCTGACATGCACAGTCATTTCTAGCAGTTTGAGATGGTTATTACTGCTTTTAAGCTTGTTAGAGGGCATCAAAGACAACTCTTTGTGCAGACTTTCTAGCTTTTAACCAAAATCGATGGGAAATGATTTGTGATGTACATGTATAGGTATTTCCCTAATGTCATTTTTCAGAATGAAGATATTCAGGCAATGGAACAGTAGTTGCAGATCAAGCAGGGGTAATGCCTTGAAGAGCAAAGCAGAACTGGTTAGAATTTCTTTCAGTTGGAATGCTACAGTATGCGCTGTTTTGCATGATACCTTTTGATTACTTGCAATGTGCTAAATGCCTCCATCCCTCATGTAGGATCGATGGCAAAGGCTGGTGTTCAGTACATACAAAAGCTGTGTCATAGGTTTAGAGATTGAACTTTTAAAGCTGGGGAATGTTTGTCTAAGTAGCTGATCCACCGTCTACAATGAGTAAATGTCAAGGTAAAAATAAAACCCGTGACCCCTATCTACTGCATAATCCATACATTGAAGCTTTTCCCTTCCCTTAGGTAGTCAATAAATATCAATAAAATGAAATGGCATGAGCTAATTATTCTAGGTGTTCACTTTAGAGCTTACTTAAACTTCAAGTCTGAATAGGAAAAGTAATTTTTTTTAAATCAGGATTCTCGTGTAGACCATTTATAAAGCAATATGAAAATTATATCTGTTGATCTTGTTGATGGTCTTCTTCATATATGGGAGAATATCAGATATCTACATGATCAGACAAGTAAGAATTCTTGAAAAAATAAGACCCAGCATAAAATACAATATGAGCTGTGCCTCAAAAAACCACATAATTCCCAAGAGAATTTTGCAGTTTACCAATACATCCAGTATTCCAAGCTAACAGGTAGGATGGCAGAACCAGACCAGAAATTTTGAATCATCTTCCTGTTTAAGTTAATTACTTTGCCCCTTCTGTAGACCTCTCTCAGGTTTTTGGATTGCTTATATTGATTTATGTCATGCTTATATATATATATATAT